>JBBPSI010000023.1:0-209402 GCA_038093515.1 Butyriboletus loyo | reverse complement strand
CAGCACAGGATGGACCTACACCGTTATCCACAAAGAACTTGAGGCAACTCGAGACACGAAGCTGCCACGGATATAGTGGGTCATAGGGTCACAGCGCCCCCGCTGTCGGGCCGTTCAGTTCCCGCAGTGCTCTGCACAGGACTGCGGTCGCAATGAGACCCCGAAAGAAGACAGATCATGATGAAACGACTCGCCTATCTGCAGCCTAATTTGGGCTCAGTTCGAACAGGGCCCATCGGTAGAACGGTCGCCAATAGCAGTACTAAGAAGTTGAATCATACTTGTAGACAATGCATGCATTGTAACAACCGTGGGACCAAAACTGCTTGACGACCGACTGTATCCTGGACTAGAAAACGTACTGGACTGTGAAGGAAGCAATGGAAGAGTTTTGGGGCATCCCGACAAAGCATGATGCAGCAGACTTTGTTTCTGCGAGAGGAGAATAATGGAGGAGCGCCGAAGCAAAGAAAGAAAACAACAGTAATTATTTAATTATGATCTTACATAGCCGAAAAATGAAATGTCGAGTATCAAAATTCCCAGTGCCACTCCTTAGCGAGCATCTGTCACTGCACCGCGTCACCCCCGGTAGCACTCCGTGTCGATTCCGCGGACGCTGGCAACTGCATCACACAAAATGATAGGCTAGTCGTACTTACCTGGTCATTCTCGACAGCCTAACAGACTTGGATCGACTTCAACGGTCAGCAATTTGCCAAGTCCAACTTTGTACGCTCTTCCACCAGTACTGACCTTGGACTCTTGGCCTCGCACACTGCGGCAGGGCCTCGTCTTGTTTGAAGGCCTGCATTGTCATTTAGCCTCTTTTGTCCACCTTGCTGTGGGCCTCATCTTATTAACGCGCTCGTCGCACTCCCAGACGCTCCCACACTGCTTTCTTATCACGTACATGGGGTGTTTCAAATGGACTGAACCTGAGAAGATTCTGCATGGACGGGGTCCTCTATGACTACTCGCTGAGGGCAATGCCAGTACCAGGACGAACATATGTAACCGGTGTTCGGGGATCGTTCGGAAGCGATATGTTTGGATAGCATACGCAATCTGTCGCCTCGAGCACGCCAGCCAGCCTCAGTGTGGATTATTTCCAGCGGGGAGATACTTCACCTTCCAGGTTGAAGTGCTGTAAGGAGACCCTTGCAGACACCTTTTCGATTCAGAGGGACCCTACTAGTAGTAGTAGGTCTTGTTGATGATTGCAACACATAAAGTGGATTTCACGAGCCTGATGCTTCTACTACATGATTGTTCCAGGACTGAATGTATTACACTGCAGAAAGGACATGCTTTCGGAGATATCGAAAATTGTCGTGGTCAAAGGGAAGAAAACAGATCAAAGACACAATCTCCAGGTATTCGCACCGATGGGAAAGCGCCTCCCTCAAACTGCGCCTTACTACTCGCTTACAGTCAATAATCATTCTTCGCCACGAACTCGGACCTACGCTACCTTCGTTAGAGACAAATTCATCCTGCTTCTCCTGTTCAATTTCATCGGTCGCAATTCAACGAAGCAACTCAAAAAATGAACGACGAGGGGACTGCATTGAAGTCATGTAACGAGTAAAAATATTGCAAACTATAATACACAAGAATCTATATAACCAGGAGTATCATCATCGACGAATCAAATCCAAGCCCTAGTCCACCATCGTTACGTGCTAGTGGTCTTTCACATTCTGGACAATAGTAACATTCCGAATCGTCAATCATCCAAGCGTGACTCAAGAGGTAAGGTGAAACCCACATCATCACAACCATAGAAATCGTCTTCAGAAAGTAGCCGTCCATCGAGGAGTTTCCCCATGTGTGTCAGTGCAAAGCGCATCCCTTTCCTGCGAAAGCTCATCAAGGTCCTCACCGAAGCCGTGGGCGAACGTTGAAATGAATGCGCGGTCTGCAGATATATTGGCCGATTCTTGGGTGAGATGAACCCGTCAGACCCGACCTCGATGCCCTCTTCGCCTTGCAAGTCCCTTGCATACACGCAAAGGAAGCGACACAATCGGATGTACGTCTCGTAATCCTTCAGGTATAACTGCCCAGAAAACACGTTCAACTGATCTATAAGAGGCCAAGGAGGAGTCCACCCGGTGTGCAAGGACCGGATGAGGTCGACTCGTGCCTCTTTCGGGGATGTAGCGTTCTTACGAATACAGCTCCGCCATCGAAGTCCCAGTCCCCAGCATTCATCTTGGGAAAGAGGGGGGAGTCTTCGTAAAGAGCCTGCATGCATCGCTTGATCATGGGATCGCTGGGGGTGGAGGCGGCAATCTTTTCTGCGAGGGCGACGTCGATCTTGCGAGCGAAGAGATTTTCGGGGAGGAGGGTCACTTCCTGGTTGTCGGCGGAGGTGTCAACGTCGTCGCGTCGGGACAAGGCATCGGCAGGGCCCATCTGAGTACCCGGGATGTGGTGGAAATGCAGGTCAAAATCCTGCAGGAACATGAGCCAGCGTGCTTGCCGGCGAGACAACTTATTGGGTTGGCGGAAATATGTGAGATTCTTGTGGTCAGTGAGAATCTCCACCTGATGACCAGTACCGCGCAGGTAGTGGCGCCATTCTTCTAATGCGTGGATGACCGCGAGCAACTCGCGATCATAGATATCGTAATTGCGCTCTGCGGGCGAGAGCGTCTTTGAGAGATAAGCACAAGGATGCAGGTCGCCATTGACATCCTTTTGCATGAGTACTGCTCCAGTAGCAGTGAGGGAGGCGTCCGTCATGACGGCGAACGGCTTTGTGACATCGGGCATGGAGAGGACGGGCTGCCTCAAGAACGACTGTTTAATTGCCTGGAATGCGGCTTCACAGGCAGGGGTCCAGGCCCAGGGGGAGTTCTTCTTTGTCAGGTCATGCAGCGGTTTTGCGATGTGAGAGAAATCCTGTATAAATCGCCGATAAAAGTTGCAAAACCCAATGAAAGACCTGACTGCCTTCACCGAGGTCGGTGGGTTCCATTCGCGAATGGCTTTTAACTTGGTGGGGTCCATCTTGACCTGTCCTTCTCGGACCATCATCCCGAGGTATTCGACTTCCTCGGCGTCGAACGAACACTTCTCCAGCTTGAGGAAGAGCTTGTGCTCTCTGAGTCTCTCCAGGACGCGGATCGTACGGGCCTCGTGTTCCGCAGAGGTGGCAGAATGGATCAAGAGGTCGTCCATGTAGATGATCAGCCAACCTTCTGCCATGAGGTCACCGAAGATGTGGTCCATCAGAGCCTGGAACGTGGCTGGGGAGTTGCAAAGTCCAAAGAACATCACGGTGGGTTCGAACAGCCCTTGAGGAGTGATGAAGGCCGCCTTCCAGCGGTCGTTTGGCTTGATGAGGACGTTGTTATATCCCCAGCGGATGTCCATCTTGGTGAAGATCTTTGATCCTTTGAGGCGGTCGACGAGGTCGGAGATGAGGGGGAGAGGATAGGCGTTTTTGACCGTATGGGAGTTCAGATACCGGTAGTCCTGGCAGGGGCGTAGCGAGCCATCCTTCTTGGATACGAAGAAGAAAGGGGCTGCCTGAGGGGACTTGGAGGGAGTGATCTTTCCCGACTTGAGGTGTTCCTCGACGAACGCCTTACATGCCTCTGATTCCTTCGGGTTCAGAGGATAGACCTTAGCGACTTTGGGTACGAAGTCTTTGTCGAGGTCTATGGCGTGGTCGAACGATCGGGATGGGGGAAGCTCCTCGGTGTTCTTTTTGTCAAAAACGTCCGCGAAGGCAGCGAACGGGGTAGGGAGAACTGCTTTCTCCTTGATGACTTGGGCGGCGATCTCAGTCGCGATGGTTGCTTTTCGAATAGGGTAAGCTTCCCTTGCTGAAGCGTCTACTCGCTTCTTCCAGAGCTTGGCGATCTTGGAGTCTGGGTCCAAGTCAAGGTACCGTACCAGGTACCGTTGAGCGATTGCCCGAGGGGAGTCGTGTCGGGGCTTCTTGATTTGATCTGGGAGATCGATATGGCCAGTGGCCCAATCTATTACCGGGTTGGCTTCTCGTAACCACGGTAGTCCCAGGATCATGTTTTCTCTTCCTATGTTGAGGACTAGGAAGCTCCGTTCCTCCTCGGTTTCTCCAATCCTGATGGAGATGGTGACCTTGTGTCGTATGACTCCTCCTTGGTTGTTTGACCCGTCCACGTTTTGGGCACTAAGTGGCTTGGGTAGCCGTTCCATCGGCAGTTTCTTTCGCTTCACTAGATCGCGATCTATGAAGCATCCGCTTGCGCCGCTGTCCACCAGGGCGAATGTGTCGACGATTTGACCCCCTTCATGCGCGAATAATGACACTGGAACTCGAATTGATTGCGCATTGGGATTTGATAAAACTACAGGGGCGATTACATGGAGAGGCGAAGACGTCGAAACTTCCCTCTCTTCTAAAAATCCTTTGGCCATTCTTCGGCCACCTTGGTTGCTGCGACGGGCAGCTTTTCTTCATCTTCATTGAAGCACGCCTTGAGGACATTCAAGACATCTTCTTGTTGGGTGCCTCGACCTTTCAACTCGGACAAGTAGTCGACGAGTGGGGAGGGCTTTGGTTCGGGGGGTGTGACGACGGCGGCGCGTGTGCGCTGAGGGTTGCGAGGGGGACGGGGAGGCGGTCCTCGGGAGTTCTGTCCATTGCGAGGGGGGCGAGGATGGTTGGTCGAGCGACAGCCGACTTGGTGGCAAATGAAGCACTTGTTCTGCTT
The DNA here is from genome assembly GCA_038093515.1 of Butyriboletus loyo. Lineage (NCBI taxonomy): Eukaryota > Fungi > Basidiomycota > Agaricomycetes > Boletales > Boletaceae > Butyriboletus > Butyriboletus loyo. Next base: position 204,690 of record JBBPSI010000023.1, on the reverse strand, counting down.
CATGTACTCCGCACGTTGTACTGGAGTAAGTCGGACTGCGTCAACGTCCATGGCGTTGGGGTCCCTTCTGTTGGACGAGGGCTTGGAGGAGGAGGAGAACGTGGGGATGTAGCGTTTCCCGGCGCGGAGGTCGTCGATGCGCTTGTGCTGCGCGTGGAAGGCGGATGTTTTCTCGGCCCATCCGGCAAGCGTGGTAGGGGGTTTCTCGCAAGAGAGGACGGACTCTGCGAGGCGGGGGTCAAGACCGCGGATGAACCATTCTATGAGAGCCTTCTCGTCGATGATTCCTGACTTGGCGGCGAGGAGTTGGAACTCCGTGACGTAGGTGTCGTAGCCGTCCTTGCGGTTGGCTTTGTTCTGGGTGAGGTTCCCCAGATCAATTCGGGCACTTTCTCCTACGTCGAAGGGATGGAAGACTCTGTGGAAGTCCTCGCAGACTGTGGAGAACTCTCTTTGTCGCGCTGTGGGGTGTCCATCTAGAAGGAGGCTCATCCATCCTTCGGAGAACGTCTTGCCTTTCCCTTCGCTCATTTTCATGAGGAGGGCGTTGATTTTTGATTCGTCGTCGGGGAATGCCGTCTGATTGGCGGCGAAGTAGGTGCGCATGGCGAGGAGCCATCGCGAGGCGTCTTCGTTGAGACCAGAGAAGTCCTTTGGGACGATATTCTTTTTATCAGACATATCGTTGTTGTCGTCTTCATCGTCAGAGGGATCTGCGGGTGGATAATACGGTGGAGAGGGAGAGCGGGAAACGTGGGGAGAGACGTGGGGGGTTCTGTCGAGCCAGTCACTGTGATAACCGTCGTCGCTGGGTGCCGGTTCGTCTTCCTGCCCTAGACCCTGGTCCTCGGGTTGATAAGAGGGTTCGGGGTCCGACTGGGGCAAAGGGGAAAACTGGGGTTGAGGGTCTGGCGGGGCGGGAGAGTGTGGCGGCGATGGGTTGTCGACGACGATGGGTTCCGGTTCGGGGGAGGGAACGCGGAAAGAACGACCGACGCGTCTGGGACGTTGGATGGAAATGGTGGGCGAGGGGAGGGCGGCTTTACTGCTGAAGAGCAGAAGCGAGGTGAAGATCTAGTTCTTTTGTTACGCTGGGCGCTAACAATTGAACAGCGAGGAGGCACTCTGGAGTGGCCTCGAGACTCGAGAGACGATTCTGGGTGAGTCTCAGACTATGTCTTAGTGCGCACACTAAGAGTCTGGAAGTGATACTAATTGCTAGCAGTAGGCTGCGTAGAACTAGATACTGTACAGGGTGTAAAGACCGGGTCTTTATACTACTGGGGGTCTGCGCACAGACCAAGTTCCTAATCGAGTCGCGAGAAGGAAACTACAAATGGGGAAGGAATATTCCAGAGAGTTCTGGAGTACGAAAGAAAGCGCGTCCGTGCGCGAGAAGTGATGACTAAGCTAAAGCGGTTCGTACCGCTCAAAGGGCACTAGCGAAAGGCTAGGCGAGTGAAGTAGTCCAAGTGGTAGTGGATGGAAAAAGTATACCACTACCGTAACAAAAGTCATGTGCCTTGACTGGCCTAGAGCACCATCAGAGTATTGTTACAACCACAGGAGTAATCCTAACAGAATGTTTCACAAGCAGTTCACTACAGTTGCAGTGCTACACAAAGCACTGGCAAAGATTTATAGAGTTTAGCAAAACCTTAGTCCCTCAACTGTTTCCAGTGATCAAGACAAGTGGTTAAAGCTAAGGGATCTTAGCCCAAACCACAAGCCTTTATATATTGTACAGGATGGCGCACAGACCAAGCTGTGCATGTGATAAACTACTATACATGGTTAGACTAAGAAGCCAACAGCAATCAAAAAGAAGAGAAGTAAACAGAGATTAAATACATGAGGTATGATGTCATAGTCTAGACTGATGATGTCATGGGCTGGTCTGGACCATTACATCATAGGCTCTGTCTAGATTCTGATCACATGTATAATCCCACGATCACATGCACTGAGTCATGTGACCTTTGAAAGTGAAAGGAGAAGTCCAAAAGTGTGGAAATAATATAGTATTATAACTGTTACAGTTTTACCCCTAAGCGTACCCCGCCACTCGTTTTCCCACGCTCACGCGTCCCTGCCGCCCCCGCCGTCTTGTGATGCCGCCCATCGCCCGCTCCCCAGTCGCCTAGTGGACATTATCCACTTCCCCAGTCGTTCTGCAAGTCTCAGTGACGCTACACTGAGATAGCCCCTGTCTTGTCGCCCCGTCGGGCCGGACCTTCAGTTGAGCTGTCGCGTCCTTCATTTCTTTGACCAATGACATTTGTTACATCACGTGACTAGCACGTGATTAGATTACGACGTGTCAGTACCTTCGCGTCGAGACCCGTATCCAAGGGCTCCGCTGTTCGCGTCCCCTTTGCCCTGTGGGGCTGGCCTCATGGACATTGTCACTTCACCTTCAGCACTTCTCATTCGCTGACGATGTCGCCATCTTACTCGGAGCTTCGCTCCCTCGTTACCAGCACTTTGCCGCTTCTCCATTCGCCGTTATGACTCGAGCAGACTCATAACCCTTTGCCTTCGCTGCCACGCACAGCTCGGTCTGTGCACCATATCTATTAGTATATATACCAGTGTACTTAGCACAGTACGCCTTCCCTAGCTAATTCTACACATCTACCAAGTGCATAGTAATCTAGCAGTATACCCATCTCTTGCCGATAAAGCCGATAAGAGTCTGGTCGATCTCGACAGGCATCCACCTCTCGACATCTCCCGACACTTGCTTTGCAAGACACCCGATAGTGTCGTCTACGCGAGTCGGCTAGTTTCCTCATTAGGCTCGAGCCCCTATAAGTGCTCGGTTGCTAGCTATTGTGTGCTACCAGCGTAACAATAACAAGTATGGGCTGAGAGAAGTGGTGAAGTGGAATGTAGTGACATAGTGTAATGAAGTGAATGATGAAGTGAATGATGGCAGTCTAATGAGTCTAACAGCATAGGCATGGAAAAACAAGTAGCAGGGTATGCTTAGGGGTAAAACTGTAACAGCTGCCTGGATTGCACTTTGAAACCTAACCACTTTCTCTGATTGAAAGAAAGGAGTGTTAGATTGGCCAGAAGCTGATGTTGAATAGGAGAGTGGGGTAGATGGGGTGGTAGGTGAAGATGGAATATATGAAGAATAAGTGGCATCAGAACCACTGGCAGGATCAGAGTCAACCTCAATTTGAAGTAAGATTTGATTCAAGATTTCCATGGCTTGGCTGTATTAACCCTGTTCAAAGCTCCTTCAAGAAGCCCCAAAGCCTCCTGATGTACTGAGGGCCTGGGCATTTTATGGGGATGGGCTGGAAACAAGGGAACAGGCTAGATAAGGGGGCTTGGTATATCTGACCGATGTTTTTGCCTTTTTTGGTAATAATTCTAAGTGGAGTTTTAATTTGCAACAACAGGTGTACCAAAAGTGTAGTCAAAAACACTTGGGGCTGATTGTGCACCGGGTGCGTCCGAAAGTGTAAAGCGGAGCTGAACGGAACTCAAAGCAGCCACACATGGGCAGTGCCTCTGACAACTCTTAATTTGGAAATATACTGTGTTCGGGCATGTCCGATATTTAAAGCGGAGCTTAAACATGTCGTTCATCGAACTTTCTATGCTCCTTAGCCGAGCTTATGTAAACAATTAGTTGGCCCGGCTAGTATTTGAGACCCGCTAATCCACCACGCAGGGCGAGGACGAGGTGGAGAACTGATCCAGCTGTAATATTGAACTCCTTGGCGGTCTTCTCATCAGGCCTAGAAGTAGGTTAGGAAAGAGACAATGTTAGATTTCTAACGAGCCTCACATCTGTCTTCCACCAAAGATCAACCTTTGTTGTTGTGGTGGCACGCCCGACTGTTCTTCGACCTTCTCCTTGATCCGAGCGATCTGCGGAGAATAGGAAGTCAGCGGGCGTCTAACCAGCACGCTTACGACTCGCCTTGTCCTCTGGGTCGATGTCTAGTTCAATCTGGACACCACTTGATAAGATAAAGTGCATGATAGAGTCGCCGCAGGACTTACCTCCTTGCCAGTCAGCGTCTTGTAAAGCAAAGAATCAGCATTGGAATAAACATTGTCCCTTTTGAGAGCAGATGCACTTTAACTTTAATCAACATCTTCAAGTGAGGGAACGCTGGACCGCTGCACGCACCTTTGAAATCAGATTAATTTGGCTTGCTGACTAATCATCACTGCCACGAATGGCACGTGATACACATGCTACATTCATTACCTTCATTTAATTTGGAGAATCATTACTAGTAGTTGAGCGAGTTGTTATTAGTGAAGCGCGGGGAAGTAACAGAACATCGTCCTTGGCCAAGTTCATCCCAGCGTCTACTTGGAAATTCTATTCAGGTTGGGTTGATAGATGAAGCTCAATTAGAGACGCGCTCTCACGGTGACAGCGTGAGTCAGTGACAATGGCAGGTCATGCGAGGCATATAAACTAGGAGATGCGGCATCTGATGATCGTTTTGTCACCGAAACAGCCTTTTGAGCAGTCTCTGGCTTTCAACAGGAACAACCACGTTCCAAAAGGTCACGCCCCCATAGATAAGCATTACTAGCAGTCCGTAAAGAACTTACCCTATCGAGAGCCAGATTGTGACACATGGCGGGCAGGTTTCACGTTATCCCCATCTGTTTGGCCCTGCGTTTTCGTGTCTCTGAGCTGGAGCCACGGTAGAGACATCACACAGCACTCCTGCGAGTCAATCCCTATCGGCGTTTTCAAACAATCGTGCGGTTCTTGGGGAAAGTATATCATAGGTTGGGTATCACAACCTTTCCCGCGGTTCTCAGCATCACATTGTTATCGAAATGGGCTCGCGGAGAGTTGGGCGGGGTAGTTATGTTCAACTAGAAAACAACCATGCTATCGTTTCTCAGCTTGCACAGCAAGACAAAGTTCCGTGGTACAACAAACCCAACCTGCGACTCTTATATCTCTTGATGTGTCCGGCCTGTCTCGGAGTGGAGATGACGAGTGGGCAAGTGTTTCCATATGTATGTTTAGTGGCAAATCGCTGACGCGGATAAAGGTTTGACGCGTCTATGGTAAATGGCCTGCAAGCCGTGCCCTCATGGCTCGAGTGTAAGGTGTTCACTCAGTCGATGTCAGAAAGGATTTGACTCAGACGACAGACTATCATCATCCTCGTTCCGCCTCATTGGGTCTCATGGCCGCCATGTATCCTCTGGGTTGTGTTGCTGCCGTTCCGTTTGTTCCCTTCGTTGTCGATAAGATTGGAAGGCGATATCCCATACTGCTTGGAGGTACAATCTCGATGATTGGAGGCATTCTTCAAGGATCCGCATTAAATTGTAAGTGATTTCGACACTCTAGAACGCTTTTAACCTTGAGCCCAATAGTCGTCATGTTCATCATTGCTCGTTTTATCATCGGATTTGCCAACGTCTTTTGCGTCGTGGCTGCCTCTTCTTTGATCGGAGGTACGGCAAATTTGGTTTTGACTTGCTTATGATTGATTGAGCCATGTGAAGAACTCTCACATCCCAAAGAGCGAGTGGTTATAGGTTGTCTTTTCAATAACTCTTGGGACCTCGGTAAATAGAAATCGTGATCGTCTACGAGAGGGAAGTACTGAACTGCTCCCTCATAGGTGCTGTGGCGGCTGCCGGAGTGATACTCGGGACGTTTGCTATGCCCAACAATTGGGGGTGGAGAATCCCATCTTTCCTCCAAGTACTGCCTAGTCTACTTCAAGTTTCCTTCATTTGGTTTCTGCCGGAATCTCCTCGCTGGCTCATATCAAAAGGAAGAGGGAATGAAGCGTATGCCATTCTTGTGAAATACCATGCAGAGGGGGATGAAAACTCGGACTTTGTCAATGCGGAGTTTACCCAGATCGAGCAGACGCTAGAAGCTGAACTAAAGATTGCTCAGATCGGCCAGGAGGGGATGTTTTCAACACCAGGAATGCGAAAACGGGTCATCGTCACATCCTTCCTCGGTCTGTTCACCCAGTGGAGTGGAATTGGATTAATTTCGTAGGCTCTGCCATTGATTGCCACCTGTTAGATTCTTTGCTTATCAGGCTACAGATCCTACCTTTCCCTGATCTTAGATAGCATTGGCATTCACGACAACCGTACGAAGAACATCATCAACCTTGCCAAATGTTCTTGGAGCTTTGTTAACGGTACAGTTGCTGCGTTGATAGCGCCTCGATACCCTCGACGCAGGATATATTTAGTAAGTAATGTGGTTGTGGACTATTTTTTGATATCGTTCTTCTAACCTGTCCGTAGGCGTGTACTATCTCTATCTTTGTTGTATTTACTTCTTGGACTATAGCTAGTGCAGAGTATTCGCTCACTCACAGCAAGGTGTCTGCTCTAGCGGTGCTCGCGTGCGTATTTGGGTTCGCTAAAAACGCTGTGTTTCCCCATCCTGACCACACGTTCTATAGTCTCATCTTCATGTATAGTCCAGCTTATAACCTGGGATTCACAACCTTGACTTACCGTAAGGATTTCACTATCTGTGTCATCTTGAACCACTCTTTTTGACGCAACGGACTGGGGTGTAAACAGCTTACTTGGTCGAACTCTTCCCATTCCATGTCCGAGCAAGAGGTATCACCATCTTCCAGTGGTGGAACCGCAGTGGGGCATTCTTCAATCAGTTCGTGAATCCTATCGGCATGGACGCCGCAGGTATGTCCATCTACCAAGCTCATCTGAATTGTGGCTCTGATGAAGCTGGCGGTACAAAAGGCTGGAAATGGTACATCATGTGAGCTACTTTTTTGGGATGCAAACGGACAGGCACTGAAAGACGTTAGCTACTGTGTGTGGAATGCGTTCCAAGTCGTGTTCGTCTACTTCGTGTTTCCCGAGACATCGGGGCGCACGCTCGAGGAGCTGACGTTCTGTAAGTGATGAGACTCGAACAGTCATTATTTTTCACTGGTACCTCCACAGTGTACGAGGATAATCAAAGGCAGGAGGTACATGGGTGTGCTGAGGTCGAGGCACTGCTTCCACATGGGGAGAGAGACGCATGATGATGCTAGAGAGGTCAATTCAAGGGAAACTGTCCTGTTCAGCAGGGATGACAGGGAAATCCATCGTGGTTGTGTCGTCGGTCTTGCATGTGAACACGACGGCAGTTTCTTCTTTTCTTCTTATGTGCTAACTTCAGTCTCGACATTCAACGGGCACCAAACTTTCCGATTCTTCACACTCCGACTATCCAGGAAACAAATGGGAAATAGATCAACCGGGTATTGAACAACATTCACTTACACTTGGCTGAGGAGTGAGCAAAACCTATGATAACCATAGAACACAGACGGTATTACACAGAAGAAGGAACACCGTCCATCACTCGAGCGAGCATAATGCATAACGCCTCTCAGCGAGGGGCAGACTAGACAAACAGGCACCAGTCACCTACATTCACCTACAGCCACAACATCGCACCAGTTGGCCTCCATTCTGGATATCGAGAGTGGGATATCTCGTCGTCCATTTAATTACGCCACCCTCATTCTCCCTTTCACGACCACCGGCAGAATCCCTGTCAATAAGTCGCACGACTTGAGTTATTCTGGAAATATGCATGAGCAAAAAACCAGGACAAACCTCCTGTAGGAAGCATCCAAGGGCGATGTTGACACACCCGCAGGAACCCGCTGGTGAACCCTCCATGCGTAGTGATAGATATAACTAGCAGAGCCACGAAATGAGCTTTTCAGCACCGAGAAGGACAGACAACGCCTACATTGTTCGGTATCATTGCGAAATATCATATCCAACGCACGCTCCGCCCGCCGATCGATATCGTCGTGCGTCTCCCGATAATCCGGCGTCCAGAGTTCATCCCCCTCCGTAAACCCCTCCTCGAAGCGGTATTCCGGAAACGCGGCATGTATCTTCGAGCGTGTCTGCCGCTTGTCGCAGGTATGAACGCCGTTGTGTTCGCGCATGATCTATATACATCACATCACATTTGCGATGAGCGCGAGCCATCATGATGCATCAACGTTCCGGACGACTTGAAAAAGAAAGACCGGTGGGAGAGGCTCACCTCGACGATAATCGTCTTTGGACCAGAGGGGAGAAGGGTATCGTCAAACGTCACTTGATTGGTCCGTATCGCGCGTGTCAGAGGGCTGCTATACAGTTTTTCCGGAAGAGGAATCCCAAACTGGCGTTCCTTCTCCCAAGCAGCGTGGGCCTCCTGGGCCTGCTGTTCGCCAAGCGGCGTGAGTTGTGGATCGGCTATGGGGGATGACGGCGTCGGTCAGATAAATACTCCGGGTTCCGGGGGAAATGTCGCAGTTTCAAACAAAACATGACACATGATATGAACGACGTACGTCCCCAGACGATCTCGCCATCTCCATTCAACTTTGCCCAGTATCTGATTCGATGATTAGAGGAAGAGATCGAGTTCCAGAGAAGCAGCACTCACTCGTTCCATGCCTCGAGACGTCATGTTAATACGCAGCGTCAAAGGATACTAAGCTAAAACCACTCGTTTCCGATCACATACCTGGGCGCCATACTTTGCATCGGCCACGTTATCTTGAAATCGAGACACATATGTCAGTGGAGACCAGCAGGAACACAACAGAAGAAAAAAAGAGGAGAAAAACGCACGATAGCCTTCCCCATGTCGACCCAGAAAAAAGACCTTGAACTGAACCCCCGGTTCTGCAGTCGAGTTGAGTCGCTCGATCTCTGCAACGAACCTCGTCCATCGGTCGATCCGTTCATCAATCAGACCCAATCTTGGGAGTATCTGCAAAATATGGAACAAGACAAAAATAATCAGTCCCTTCAGGATACCATCAGACGTATGCGATACAGACTTACAGCCTAGTAAGGACGAACGTTGAACATGCGAGCGAATTCAAGCGGTTTTAGTGTCCAACGTGTTACGCACCTTTTCTGTGGACGATCGGTTTGCATCGTCCTGAACAAAAAATCCCCGTACTGTCTATTGCCATATCATGAAAGACACAATTCGAGATTGAATGGAACGCCAACTGACCGTGTATATCCTTGTACTCATGGTTCGGAGTCTACAGAATACTCGAATAGTTGGTGTATCCTGGTCTTGATCCGACAAAGAATTGGCTCTACGGCCACATGATTCAAGTTCTAGATAATCTGAAAGTGGTCCCGGGCGGGCCAATTTTCGCTACTGTAGCGACCATAAGGAGATCCGATGAAACAGATAACGAGAACACATGGCAACATAGCACAGAGAAAGCGGAAAAAACCATCACACAGGTCTCGCCCTCATCGTCCTCTATCATTTACCCCCAACTCACAACTCAAACTTAATCCGATGATACAACTCCGACCCACTCCGCATCGCTTCCATGCTCTCAAATCCAACCTCATCCCCTCGGCGATCAAAGACGTGCACCGGTGCGTACTCGAACGGTTCAGGTGCCTTCGGGATACAATGTACCGGCCGCACGCCATAATCGTCAAAGGGGAACGGCTTGCCGGGGTACGCGGGTGTCTGGAGGAGGATGGCGTTGGTAGAGTCGATCGAAACATCGTGGTCAAAGTAGTTGAGCGGTGTCAGGATGAAACTGTGGAATTCGGATTAGGTCGGGAACAGTGATGATGTTGAACGTTGGGGTTCATGTTGCGGACGAGTGCAGTGCTTACCTCGTTGCAGCAGTGTTCGTCCGAGTACTTGGTGCATCCTCGGCTTGCGGCTGCGAGACCGTCTGTGAGGTTAGTCTCAAGGAGGTCATTGTGGGATCTTACAAGGTGGTGCATCCCGATGTTTATCCAAGCGACTAAATCTTCCTGCGTGATATTCTCCCCATCGAAAAACTTGTGAAAGTCGACCGGCGGCGCACCGGGTAAGTTGAAGTTCCAGGCACTACTCGACGACGGTTCCGTTTCCTTGCGACGAGAAATAGCAAGATTGTATCGTGCCCAGTTGGCGTTCTTGAGGAGGCGCTTGGAGCCCACAACGGTCTGCGCTGTATAGTCAACGTCTGTCCAAAGAAAGATACCGAGGACGTGCTCACGCCATAAATTGGCGAATATCCAGGATGGATCGCATAACCCCTGACTGTACCCCATTTATTCTTTTCCTCCTGATTGACGATAGAGTATCCCCCTTGGAAGTTATTGGGGAACTTAAGCAGCGCGTCATCTTCGTTCGTGATGTACTCGCGGTGAATGGTTTGTTGGACGACTTCACTGCCCCAATCGTCGTCAAACCAGGGCTGAGTCACGACCTCTTGCGTTGTCGTCGTTTTCAAAAGGGAGTTGGCAGTGCCCGCAACATCGAGATCGACCTACGAGGGATCAGCGATCCTCCCTTATGTGAGATGCATTCATTCCCGACCTTGTAGTTGATAACATGGTCGTGTAGACTTCCCACTAAAAATGAAAAACAGGTTAGTGGTGACAAAGAACGCTCTGAATCACGTACTGGTAGTTTCCCAGATGCGAGCGCCATAGTGCTTTTGATCAGAGTCCCAGTACCCAGCTTGGAGATAGCCCGACGCTGACACGCGTACTTCGATCGTTCCGTCCAGGTGGAAGATATAGTCAAACTAGGTCCCGTCAGTAAAGATTTGTTATTCCTGGAATCAACATGTTACCACTGGTAAGAAAACAAAATATCAGTGCTGGTCCGCTGGGTAAATTCATTCACTCACGATAGTCATAGCTGCGCGGACACCAGTCAGTTCCTCGCTAGCAAAGGAAAACTAAGGTCTAACGCACTTTCCAAGGGTCGCTATGCTTCTGATCACGAGTTGGTAGCCCTTCACAGCACCAAATTCGTCCTTGTCATATCCCAAGTGCCTCGTGAGCGGCCGTTCACTGTCGTGCTCGAATATGCAGATCGCACGGTCTCTTGATAACAACCCTGTGAGGCCAAACGTCGTGGCAGGCAAGTAAACTGCATCATAAGGGCAATCATATCCGGGAAGCATATCCCGAACGGCTTGACCCATTCCAAAGTAACGGTCGAGCCACACAGTTGATGCCTGGAATGGGTCGTTTCCGGCTAGATGCGTTCATCCAGTCAAATACGATATATACACAGATAAGACGCGACGAACCGTACTGTGCCAATGCATCTTGCGGTCTGAGCTAAAAAGACGTTAAACATCGACAAGCTAGAACAAGGAGACAAGAGACATACCTCGTAAATAATTCTCTCGTTTCGGAACCGAATGTCCCACAGACTGAGACCCATGTCCCTATCGAAACCAAGGTACAATCCCCAACCCATCCAGCTGACATACTGCTGTTCGCGATCAACTCTGAACCTCAACCCCGCAAAGGCGACGGAGCGTGGACCAGGAAGGTGATCCAAGTCGCGTTGAGCTCCAACGCGTTTTCTCGTACTCCAAGAAAAGTCCGCGTCTTGTGCAGGTAAAGGAGCACGCTTGAGCGAACCGTTACGGAGTGCCTCCAAGAACGACTCAATGGTATCAAATACTTGGTGGTTGTACACGATCTAGACTGACGGATAAGTTCATGCCTTCACAAACAAGAAATACTGACCTTGAGTACCTTCCATTGAGACGAGTCTGTGCCGCTTACGTCGACATACTGATACAAATTCAAAGGGTGCAAAAATGGCCCTGGGACGTTACGACGCCAACCGATCCACAGGCGGCGGAAGGATCCATCGAAGCTGAAAGGACCGCACCCTGCAGCAACAAGGGTATCATTTGGAAGTCCTGCAGCTTGACCACCAAATAATTCCTTTCTACCGGTGAGCTACGATAAGTGTTATGGATCGTACTCGACTCACTTCAAATGCTTCGGTCAAGGGGGCTGCCAACTTAGAATACAACTCCGGCGACGTCCAGTCGCGAACGTCGAATGCACGGGCATTGTAAGGAATGTCGTCCATGTGATAAATGTCTGTCAGGGGTAACATACTCGTATGTGGACCGATAGGAAGCGGCCCGACGAGATAATTTTTCACGATAGGCTCCTGAGCGGCGCCATGCTGAATGGCCACACGAGCAAACTGAGGGGGAAGATCGGCTGTGACAGGAGACGATAGATAATTGACCACCGCAGCTTTGGGCGGGTAGTACGCTTCGACGATATAGATGTGATTATCGGACGGAGTTGCCACGTCACCTTGCGTCAGGTTGAGGCCTTGTTCGGGGGCAAAGAGCCAGTCCTGTATCTGCACGATCTCGGCGATAGTGAGTGAGGACCATGGGTTTGCGGGAGCAGGTGGTGATGCAGGTGGTACGGTGCTTGCAACGCATTGTCCAATCGAGTCCACATTGTCGTATTCTCCCAAAGATGCTGGGCGATGCTGATCAGATAGGAAGTATGGGCCGGGCTTGAATAACAAGAACGCCGCCAAAGCCAGGAAAACGATGCCAGAGGCAAGGCGATACCGTGACCTCGGAAAGGATGTCGTACCGACATCGGGAGTGGGCTTCAATAACTCGTATCCTCCACGGGCCATGGTGGTGGATCACAGCTAGAGAAGGTGTCGGAAATGGATACGCCGTCCAGAGCGCTGGCAACTACTATTTTGGGTCTAGGAAAGGAAAGTTTTGAGTCATCTTCCACATGATGAGACTACTTGTTAAGTATGCTGTAGAGATGGAGACATAGAAACGTGAGATATGATTACGCTTGAGAACTGAAAACGTTACAATTTCAGGGCTCATGATCAGTGCGAAGAAGCGGTGGTGATCTTCGCCACTGCAAGTAGTGCATGCGACGGCGAATGTCGTCGAAACATTGATACGAACGTAAGGGATCACCGGAACTAAGGATCTTGCGAGGAAAAAAGACTTCCATGCGAGCGCGGGTGTCAGGTGAACAAGGGACCCAAACCTCCGCCCCGAGTGTCACGGGGGGACCAGACAACTTGAAACTGATGCACAACGGAGAGCATACGTAGACTAGCAACAGGGAGTCGAGTCGTAGTCGTAGTTAGTACCTCAGCTCAGCCCGTCGTTTAGCCTGATTACGTCAGCTAGTCGTTCACGAAGCAGCGTCCAGAAATTGAACACAACAAAGTCTTTCAGCATGAGCGACACCGAGCCCATCTCACCCACGGGTCAACCGCTCGTCACCAGAGAAAAGGTCGATGCGCAATCCCATCTCTCACACCATCCCTCACCGTTCTTACAGACCGCGCCGTTTCTTATCCGGTCGTTTGTCAAAGTGGGCACGTTCCACCGTCTCTCATTATTCGAGGAAGGAACGCTCCCGACGACTGACGAGCACCAACTCTTTACCTGGCACGTCGTTTCGTTGCTCCATCTGTGCGCTCGCCTGACCTATGAACTACAGGAAAGATGCCACGCTGCGCGAAGTCCTGACCACCCTTCGCAACACCTCTCCTCAAATAGCAGAGTTCAGACACCCTCTCGCCCGGTACTCTTTCCGTGCGATATACGCCGATGGCGCCAACAAGGGCCGGTTTGCGCAAAAAGAACTCGGTATCGTCTACTCACGCGACATCCTCGGTGAACCAGGCTCGCTCGAATCGCCTGCTGCCCGACTGTTAGAGGATACCGACGGCGAACACCGTCAACCAACTGAACGTGAAAAAGAAGAGAGGACGCTCGAGGAACTGCGTTTCGTGCCTGGAGATTATCTCTGTGTCTCCATCATCCTTCCAAAAGGCGCTGCTGTCACTGCACCACAGGCGGACGTGGTTGCCAAACAAGTCCCGTCCAATGGCTGGCGCTCTGGTCCGCCTGGTCGTGTGAGCGATGGAGGATGGGGCGGTGGTGCACACGCGCCTGCTCCGGGTCGTGGTGGAGGGCATTGGCGGGGTGAATCTAACGCACCCCCTCCGGGTGGTGGCCGCGGTCGTGGGGGAAGATCTGGTGATTTTGCTGGGAGGGACCGTGATTTCGAGCGTGCTCGGGAGCCTGAGAGGCGCCCTCCTCGAAGGGATTCGCCACCACATCGGAGCGGGCGGGGTGGACGAGGAGGGAGACGGTCACCGTCGTATTCACGATCTCGAAGCCCACCGAGGCGTAGAGGTTCACGGTATGATTAAAATTGGTGTATTTTTCCTCGACGTAGAGGAATATCGATTGTGAATAGTAGCACGGTGCTTGATAAAATCGCGGGGATATTGTTTCCGGCTTCCACGAGTAGCTGTCCTACCAACTGCGTGGCTTCCACACCGCTCGCATCGATGGGTTCCAGCTCATCTAGACCCGACTCTTACCCCTTCCCTATCCCTGGAGAGCCCCTCCCTTCAAAGTCGCACAAGTGGTCCTTCTCCATGAAGAAAAAGAGCAAAAATGGAAAAGATCGCGAAAAATACGACGACTTCATCCTTCCAAAATACCCCAGCCCTGGTGGCGCCACGTACGGGTTCCCTAATTATTGTACGTCTCTGAGCGTGAGCCGTGAGCAGGTGTTTGTGTTGACCGAGTGCCGCAGACCCACAGATGCCATCGGCTTTTCCTGCGTATTATGCTCCAGTACAGATGGCAGTCGTGCAGCCCATCCCGGGGCTCCAACAGCATCTCCTTGCCATGCCCCAGTACGTCCCGATGGCGACATACCAAACCACCGCAGCTCCCGTCCTACCCGCCATCGCACGTGCTTCCGCCATCCAACCAGCACCAGCCATGCAAATGCCCACACCCGCCTCTGCCCCAGCCCTCGCTCCAGCCATGCAAATGCCCACACCCGCCCCCGCCCCAGCCCTCGCTCCAGCCATGCAAATGCCCGTACCTACCCCAGCACCCGCACCCGCACCACCACTCACCGCCCCGACACGGATGCCCCAACCCTACCCCATCTACGATTCGCCCCCATTCCAAGGCCCCGTGATCCCGCCCTCGCCTGTCCCCGCCGAACCCGTGATCCCGCCACCCCCGATCGGCATCTCCGAACCACCACGTGCTACACCCGACTCAGGACGTCCCCGCTTCAGAGACTTTTACCGCCCTGTCGATCCCCCAGGTCCACCACCCCGACGACCCAGCGTCGATGAGCCCGTCCGTCCACCTACCACCGGTCTGCCCGGCCGAATGCCCTTCATCCCCCCACTTCAAATGCCGACGCCAATGCCAATGTCGAACAATCCGCTTCCGCCACCGCCTGCGGACGTATGGGAAACCTCGCCCTACCGACAGGTCCTAGAGAACCTTCCCCACGAACTACCGCCCCTGCTCGATCTCCATCCTTGCTCCGACTCGCTCGTCGACTTCCCCGAGCCCATTCCACGGCCCTCATCCCGTCTCTCAGGGTTCTTTGGCTCGAGCTCGAGGAAGGGAAAGAACCCGCTGAGGGGGTTGTTCCGGTCAAGAAGCACCTCGGGCCACGACGTATATAGCGATCAATGGTCGAGCAGCGGGAGTCGACACGGCCACGGACGGGCGCACACAGTAGCGGCGGTCCTCATTCCAGCCCCCACTACGAGCACGTCGACGATGGACAATCCACCCGGCGCCCCAACCATGTCCATGCCCGTCCCCGCGCACGGCCCACCGATCAAGTTTGATCATACGGGCGACTATGCGGGGTTCGTGAACCACTCCAACCACCGCGTGATGTACAAGAATAAGCTGTACCCGACGGCGCTGCATTTACTCGAGGCGATGAAGTTTATATACCAACCGGCCTTGCAAGAACGGATACGGACGTGCAAGGACGTGAACGATATGTATCCGCTCTCGGCGAGTTTTCATGAACACATTCGATCGGATTGGGGACAAGTGTTTTTGCAAACAGTATGTTGGTTTTTATCGTCCGTTTGTTCGGTTTGAAATGGGCGATGGGTTTTGGCAGATGGAGAACGTGTTGTATCTCAAGCTTAAGCAACACCCAAGTATACGAACGTTGCTCCTACGTACGGGGCTCGTGGACGTTATCTATGCGGACGACAATGACTACTGGGGTGAAGGTCCCTCGGGCGAAGGTGCCAACGAACTCGGTAAAGCCCTCATGCGGGTGAGGGAGCGACTACGACAAGAAGGCGAGAGATGACGGTACGGTTTCCACATGGTTATTATGATCACAACGGACACGACAACGATGCTCACGACCTTGCACGTCCACTTTACGCATGAAACATTTCAACGCATACCCTACCCTACTCAACCTTCTTCGTGTTGTTCATTGCTATCATATCATTTTCGCATAGGTTCTAGAATCACATTGGGGGTACCCAGCACCAACACTAGACAAATTGACATCCGTTTTTCACTGTTCTCGTGTCCCGCTTTTCTTTTTCTGTCCGCTCGTCGTTGGTGACGTAGACGAGTTGGGGATAGGTGCCAACTGGGCTTTGATGGCCCCGCCCACAGCCTGGCGTCGTACTTTTTCGGGCACTTTCTCCCAGTACAGTGCTTCCTTTGTGCCTTGGATCCTCTCCACCGTGACCGGCTTGTCGTCCTCAACTAGCGTTCGCCCAGTCGCATCCAATCCATGCGCCTGAGCTTTCCGTCGCGCGCCAAAGTATTCTATCAGCTGCGTCGCGTGATGTGGTGACGCGAGACGAAGGTAGCACTGGCATAGAAGAAGAGAGAGGGGGGCACGTTTTAGTGTCCTACGAAAAGAGGGAAAAAAAAGGGAGTGTGTAGTCGAACGCGTACCGTGTCCATGCCCTTGTTAAAGTCGACGTAATCGAGACCGCTTCTGTCTTGGAACGTCTGGGCGAATAGGGACTTGAGCGTGGTCTTGTTCGTCTCTGGGTGGATGTTGCGCACGAAGACGAGGCAGTTGAACGGGTAGGGTGAGGAGGGCGTGGTCTGCGTCTGTATTGTAGTCTGGGTTTGGAGGTTGGGATCAGGAACGGCGGTAGGTTTGCCGCGCGCGTGTTCGGTCGCGTCTTCACCAGGTTGATGCATCTCAGTCTGTGTCCGTGCCATCTCATCCACGAGGTACTGTTTGTAGAGAAGGTACTCCTCGTTCAACGCGTCCCACCGCGCCTTGGAGATCGTCCGCGACCCATACTTGCGTGCTTCTCTCACGGCGGGCGGCCCGTTCTCGTTCTCGTCCGCAGGGACGAGTGCACGGCGCCGCTTCCAAGGCCACGCATGAAGAATGGCCTCGACGTGCGACTTGGTCGAAAACGTGACGAGAGCGTACCCTCTGCATTTGGGTATGTCTCCCTGTTTGTCGAGGTGGTGGGGAGGAAGGGCGACGTTTTGGATACGGGGGTGTGGTTCGGTGTCTGTCTCTGCTTCTGAGGGTGGCGGGAGGAGGGTTTCGGCGAAACGGGAGATACCCCCAACGGTGCGGTATTGCGGTGGTATGCATTCCTAAATAGTCGCACGAGGAAACAAAGGGGGGAAGCGTCGGATCAGATAGATGGATATGACGCAGTGGAGAGAACGAAACGAACCATGTACACCGTCATCTCGTCCCACCGGGCACGCGTCCACATACGCGACGGACGATCACGCAGCGTCAACCAGTCTCTCCGACGCACTTCATACCCACCCACGTCTTTCTTCCGGGAGGTTTTTCCGGTGCCATACCAGACAGACGAGGACAGTGCAGAGGAGGCGGAGGACGAAGAGGAAGGGAGACGTATCCGAACCTCGAGGGTGTGGCTCGCGTGGGTGCGGAGGGCTTTCACTACCTCCGTTTCGGATGGGTCGGGCTGACCACTCGGCAGTGTGAGTGAACCGCGAAACGGAGGGCGGCGGAGGAGATAGCTGATAGGTACGACTTAAGCATACAGAGGTCGTTGATTAGTCCTGACATTTCTATTTTCCTGGATGAGGACGAGGGAGACGTACATCCAGCCTCATCTAGGGAGATGTCGTCCCCCAGACAAGCATCGAGCTTCCAGCGCAGGTCGGCGTCGAGCCAGATGTTGTAGTCGGAGAGGGCGAGAGAGATGAGAGACGCGATGTCCTGGGTGATGGTGGACTGCTTTGAATGGGCCGGTTCGGTGGCTTTTTCTTTGCTCTTGACCTTGTCGAGCGCAGTGTCGTCCTGATCGTCCTCGTCTTCGGACTGGGAGTCGGAGTCGGTGGTGGGGTCGGGTAGTGGGGACGGTGATGGTGGAGGTCTGGATATGCCTTGCCATTCTTTTGTGTGCTTGGAGACAACTCGTGGAAGGAAAGTAAAGGGTGTTGCCATCTCTTGATGCACACGAGGATGCGCATTACCATCACAAAGTACTAATTGATGGAAATGCCCATTCTCGCGGGCATCAGAGTACAAACTACTACCAATGTTAACTGTACTACACTCTCGTAATGCCTGGCACTTCTCAGTCATTCGAGTCTCGACATCATGATCATCACCAGAAAAGTATCCCATACAACGGCGACACGTCCCCGCGACACCAAAGTGTCGCTGCCATGTTCCAACTCTTTCGTTAGTTTGAGCTGGAATTGTCTACATTGCATTGTTCCTGAACCACAGCATAGCCTCACTTGTCGAATTGATTGTTCCTTGCTCGCCACAGGACAGCATTGGCGGGTCCCATCAAGGTCCCATGCATCCCGGTTGCTGTACGACGACACCAATCAGTGATTCCCTGAGCTTCATCTATGGCCAAGGGTACTTTTCATAAATATCGCACGGCACCCATGGAATGTAGTTTAGGGTACCGTCACCGATTTGCTTGGATGTCGGAAAAAGTGCACTGTACAGCGTCTGTGAGCATGCGATTGGGTTATCCAGAGAAATCAAACTGGAGAATAGCACTCCGATTGCAAATTACGACCGTCATCCGGCTGCATGGGACGATATCGCAGAGCGGTTACCACCACTGAAACACTCGCCGAAAGCCAAATCACCTCGGAGGTTTGCTGGGTGGAAACACGGCACGAGTACGATATCACAGCTGTCGAGGTGTTCGATGTCGTCCTGCGTGCTACTGACCAGAAAAAAAATTGGACTGACCAGTTGGGAGTCAAGCTTAGGGTGCGCCACCGCCACTGGCTGACTATGCAACCAAGGGACTAATAGCAGTGCAGAACTTGACTGTCAAGTGTGGCGGTCGCAGACGTGGGATCGACACACATTATTGGGGGGAGGTGTTCAGTGTCCTGCCTGCACCGACGCTCACTAAATTCATGTAGTACATATACTACGGTCAGTATGGTGTTACAAATGCACATTCGCGTTCCGCGTGCCCTGTACGCTGATGGCAGAGCTGATCAAATAAATTTGGTCGGTTCGTCATGTTTTGTGGGGTCTTCCCCAACGTTTGACGTGACGCAAGGCACGAACGCGGTGCCCACAGCATGAATGCCAAGGCGCGAGGCACGCGGAACGCGGTCTGAATGAATCGTGCACTTGTAATGGGCACTACACTTACAACTATAATGTATTCAATATTGGAAACCGGAGCACGAACGTGAGTCCCTTGGACCTGGCCTGATCAACGGGAAGCGTTCTCGCACGTCAAGGAGGCCTTCACTCGCCGCCCAGGTCCAACTCTCTATAACATAGCTGCTCGATATTGCAAAAACGATCTGTGTATATAAGGGGCATTTATGCATCGTTTCCCTCAACATCTCCCCCGACGCTTCTTCATCAGATGAGACTGTTCGCTCTTACCTCTATTCTTGTTGGTGCTGTTGCGCCTGTCCTCGGCCAGCTTATTCAGCTTGGTACCCCCACCAATGGGGAGGTCCTGCACCGAGGACAGAACTTTGTTGCCCAAATCATCGAGCCTGTAAGCACT
This sequence comes from Butyriboletus loyo, assembly GCA_038093515.1. Classification (NCBI taxonomy): domain Eukaryota; kingdom Fungi; phylum Basidiomycota; class Agaricomycetes; order Boletales; family Boletaceae; genus Butyriboletus; species Butyriboletus loyo. The sequence goes on along the minus strand of JBBPSI010000023.1, from coordinate 185,066 downwards.
CGGCAGAAGACCACCTTAAATCTATTCACAGAGGTTATTCGTATCAGGGATCTCTGATAGGTTGCACTCAAGTCGGCATTGCCCTCGCGGTCGCCAGCTGCAACAATGGGGCCTGCCCACAGCCAACTGACCAGCTCGGCTACGTCCTTTACGCCGGTCCTTGGACGCCCACTGCACACAACCCGGGTGGGTTCTACCAGAACTTCACATTGCAGGTTTCACCCTATATGTCTACCGGACCTGCGGTCTTTACCTTGGCGCATTTCTGCTTGCTTGGGGTATGTTGTTTTCCTGTTCGTTGCCTTAATGACGCGCTGAAGCACAAGGATCGTTGCAGGCTGGACCAGTTCCGTTCCTCGAGTACCGTAACGCATCTGTGACGATTAAATAAGGGGACATTGGACCAGTTTTCTTGTAACAATGTAGTTAGTATTCGGACTTTGTTGTAACAGTATAGGTTCGGACATTACAAGTGACTTTTGCTATTCCGAAAAGGTGTAAAGTGAGGCGTTGTGCTCGGGCGACGGATCAATCGATCAACACAGGAGATGACGTTATCGACAATATTGATATGCCAAGATTCTCAGGAACTCCCTGCCAGCACTGTCATGTTCCAACTCTTCCGTTAATTCGAGCTGGAATTATCTACGTCGCATATGTTAACCACAGCATAGACTCACTTGTCAGATTGATTGAGCTCATATTCATTGCTTGCCACAGAACGGCATTGGCGGGCCCCCATGTATGGTCGTTGGATGTGACACAAATTATTCAGGTTTGATTCTCCTGGCTTCATCTATAGCAAGAGTACTTTTTTGGTGTAGATATTCGCTGGTCTTGCACTATCCGTTGAATGTGGTTTATAGTATCGTCGCCGATTTGCTTGGACCCCGAACAAAGTGCACTGTACAGCGTCTGTGAACATGCGGTTGAGAAATCAAACTGAGGAATAGCACTTCGATTGCAAATCACGACCGTCATCCGGTTGCTTGCGACGACATCGCCGAGCGGTTATCGGCGCCGACACACTCGCCGAAAGCCAAATTGCCTCGGAGGTTTGATGGGTGGAAACGCGGCACGAGTACGATATCGCAGCCGTCGAGCGTGTTTGACGTCGTCCTACGTGCTACTTACCAGAAAAAAGGTTTTGGACTGACCTGAGAGTCAAGTTTTGACCTTGTGGTTGAAAACAAGTGAACTGGTGGCATATGGGCAGGAGGTGTTCGGTGTCCTGTGCCAAATTTAGTAGCCCAGACAATCACGCTTGGATCAAACTCCTGCCAGGATTGACACACATCTTACACAGCGCGAAGCTCTTGCGCACGATCGACGCTGTGCTCAAACCTTGGTTCGACCGTGGCAAATGTGGTACAACACCGTGACGGAAAAGTCAAGCTGATCGTGAGGCTACAAGTTCAACGCTCAGCCCTGGCGTGAATCACCACAAAGCTGGGCTCACTGTCAGCTCAGTGATATAATGAATCGATGCTAATGGAGATTCACAGGTTGTTCGAGCTTCACCCAACCAGTTCTGGGCCTTTTACCGCAACGTAAGAAAAAATTGTGTCAGTTTGCCGTCTTTGTATGATTTCGCCTACACATGTTATTTGACGAACAAGAAGATTCCCTCCTCAACCCTCAACCCTTTATAGACCCACGAGAAACTTTCAGGAATTGCCGATTCTGTGATTCAGGATAAAGGCAAGGTGGAGGAATTCAAGGAACTTCTCAAGCTCAAAAGCAGCCCGAACGGTGGAGTGGATGATTTGAAGTACACAGGTGAGTTAGAACTGGTTCAACTCAGGTAGTGATCAGTTCCGACGTTCTGCTCTAGTAAGTTCTCCAGGCAGAATGGATTCCATGTTTCACCCACTGCGCTATGAGATGGTTTCATTGTGAGCGAAACTCCGGTTCTTGGGGTGAGGCTGGGTGGTCCAGATTCCTTTCTGAAAAGGTCAAAGTGCAGGCGTTTCAAGCTTGTTCATGGAAGACTAATTGGCAGCAAATAGATGCATGTCGATTCTCAAAATAGAAGGATAGAAGGGCTGAAGCCCAGCAACAATACCGGCACGTTGCTGATATTGTTGCCGAACTCAAGTGACGAAAACCACAGGCCAATTATTGAAACAGTGGGCGAGCTCGGAGGCCGAAACACGAAAATAACAGCGAGTCAGCTAAAGAAGAGGGAAAAGATCGGAACTCTGACTCGCCGGTCAGAGTAAGCAAATATGAGGTGGCAAGAAGAGTGTACCGGCGAAGGCAGGGCGCGGGGACCTTTCTCTTTGCGTCAATTTTCATCTCTCATCCATTAAAAGGCTCCACAGACGGAGAAGGATCTCCTTCACATCCTCCGTTGTCTGCCCGCTCCCATGCATCATGCTGACTCATTCTTCATGACTTACTTTCGGACCAGGTTCTTTGACCTCTCCGTCTTGGCGAACTCGGTCAAGTCTGACCGTGTCGCTTTGCGAAGGCCCTTTCGACCGGACTCATCTTCTTTTCGCTTCCCCATTCCCCGGCCTAAGACCGACTCCTTTTTTGAGAGTGACCGGGTGGTCATTCGCAAGAATATGATTGAGCTCGATGCCCCCCACCCTTTTTGAATGGTATCTCATCTCTCGTGATGCTCGGTTCCCTTGGTTTCCTCAGCCATGGCTTCCATTCTAATGACTCTTTGCATCGTGCAGCTGGTTCTTACACAAGTCACGTAGTTTTGTCCTCGCTCTGCAATTGGGGGTCACTCGATGTGTGTTTGTGGTACCGCCCCCCTTGCGACCGCAGGCGTCCCTCCATGGAATATACAAGCAATTGGGCGCTGGAGTCAGATACACTGGAGCATTACACAGTGCGGCATCATCCTACATTGCTTCAGAGTTCATATTTAATTTTAGTTTTTACCATTCTTATTCTCATCGCATTTCGTTCCCGTCCTCCCTCCGCAATATTATCTATCGCATTCCTAGCGACACACTTGTCATGTGGCTCTATTCAGTTCTGGTGTCCGAAACCTTGTTCTCATTCGCCGTCAATCTCATCTCAAGTCGCCGTCATGACTCATATGGTTCGTTTTTGGCTGGCCTCTCGTCCAGCCGCCATGGCGAGACCACTTGGTTACCACTGGTATGCAAGTTGGCCCTGGGACTCACTGGACCATGATACATTGGCCCGCTGACTCGACTCGATTCGGCATTGTTGTTTAAGACCTGCCTTGGATCGAGAACTGTATCCAGTCGAACTGGTACCCCAGAGGACTTGCTGGTCCTGGACGCCAGTCTTCGGTAATCATTTGGTTCCAGTCATCAGTCGAGTAGCATTGTCGCATGCAACACTTTTGACCAATCGTCCTGATATCTTACCATAAAAGTAAGTTGTGCGTGCGGTTTTCTGTCTTCGGCTAACCACTTCATTGATGCATTATACTGCCACTTACGTTCAGCTGGAAGCTCAAGGGTCGTTGAACGGCTTACCTATTTACGTGAGCTACGTCATTGCACCAGTTACCAGTTACCTGTCAATCCACAGCCTAATTATGGAGTAGATCGGCTCGAGGGCTTTACCGGTGACAATCTGGTTGATCTGAGAGGGCTCGCTGACCCGGTGTCGATCTCTGCGTATATAAAGCCCATCCATGCATCATCCTTGTGGTCATCTCCCCGACACTTCTTCAACAAATGAGACTGTTCACTCTTACCTCTATTATTGTTGGTGCTGTTGCGCCTGTCCTCGGCCAGCTTATTCAGCTTGGTACCCCCACCAATGGGGACGTCCTGTATCGAGGACAGAATTTTACTGCTCAAGTCATCGAGCCTGTGAGTAGTCAGCAGAGTATCACCGTGCATCTATTCACAGAGGCCATCCGTATCAGGGATCTCTGATAGGTTGCACTCAAGTCGGCATTGCCCTCGCGGTCGCCAACTGCAACAATGGGGTCTGCCCACAGCCAACCGACCAACTCGGCTATGTCCTTTACGCCGGTCCCTGGGCGCCCACTGCACACAACCCGGGTGGGTTCTACCAGAACTTCACGTTGCAGGTTTCACCCTATATGTCTACCGGACCTGCGGTCTTTACCTTGACTCATTTCTGCTTGCTTGGGGTATGTTGTTTTCCTGTTCGTTGCCTTAATGACGCGCTGAAGCACAAGGATCGTTACAGGCTGGACCAGTTCCGTTCCTCGAGTACCGTAACGCGTCTGTGACGATTGAATGAGATCAAATTTCTTGTAACAATGTACATAGTTATTCATGTACAAGTATTCAGACATCATTTTCCCTTTGAGTTGTTGTTCATGTCTTCGGAATTGACACGATGAAGTCAGATCTCAGGAACAGGTCCCCGCTATCCCCGGACGCTTCAACAAGTTCCGCATTGGTCCTGTGAGCTGGCCGTTTTGACGGGCTTCTCCACGCGAATGATCTCCCGTGACCATGAGGGCCTCATACAAACGATGACCTCCTTATCAGGCACTTCCGTATCTACTCTCCCCGCTAGAAGCCCAACATGTCGCTCGTCGCCCCTCCAGGGCATTCAGTTCATTTTGCTGAACCGACCCGTAAGAAGGAGAATCGCGACTCCGCGTCGCACTCTGTATCGCCCAAGAAGGTTAGCAACTCTACGGTGCTCATTGCGACGGTGCAGGAAGACGAGCCTCTGGTCACCAGGAAGGAACTCTGGAGCTACTATCGTGTGTCATCCCCTCGGGAGTTCCACACTCTTTCTTTACTGACGCGGACATAGTCTACTACAACGGCGATAATGTAAGGCTTGGTCGCATCCCACGTGATCCTTCACATTCATCTTGTTCCACAGGGTGTCGGTCCTCTCGGTTATACCCAGACATTGTTCCAAAGCCTCGCTACTGCCGCTGGCTACGACCCGACCGTCGGTCCAGGCTCGTCCTGTCTTTCCAATACCGCATCGGGCCAATGTGTCCTCCCTTGGATGGGTGGTACCAAGTCCATCGCGAGCGTCGTCCTTATTTCCAACGGAATCAGCTTCGCTATCATGACCGCCATATTCACGACGATCGGCTCGGCGGGTGATTATGGCACCTTTGGTCGCTGGCTCTTGTTCACCGTGACGCTTATCTGTTGGGCTGCACAGTATGCTTGTATGGCTCTCACGTGTACGTGCTGTCTGAATGGTGTCGTCGCGCATTGACCGATGGGATCTAGCTCCGGATCGTTGGAAACTTGCGATGGGGCTCTATATCGTGGGATTTGTCTCCTACGGAGCAACGCTAGTTTTCTACATTGCTGCATTCCCCCGTCTCGCCCGGAATACCCATCACTCTCGCAATCTGCGTGAAAAATACCAGAATCGTGACATTTCCGTCGAGGAATACGAGAGGGAAGAGTCCCTCGAGAAGAATAGGATCAGTAATATTTCCACGGTCGGTTTGGGGATATGCTTGATTGGTGACTCTATGCTCATTCTTGTACATCAGGTGCACAGTAACATCGGATATGTCGTCACGTATCTTTTGAATTTGGCGCTCCTCCTTCCGCCGAAAACGGCGAATGACCCCAAAGTTGACAATTATACACTTGCCTTGTGCGTTCACTATCCCCTTCAAAGAAATTACTCACTCAATCTGTGATAGGGATAACTCGTATTGGGTTCTGCTCGGAATTTGGTGGTGTATGTGTTCATCACTGAGGGGTTCGTACGTCACTGACCGTGGTCTAGTCATATACCAGTCGCCTCGCCCGGGTCCTCCTCTACCCAAAGGCGAGAGTTACCTTACCATAGGATGGAAGCAGGTAACCAAGTGGTTTTACGACCTAAAACGTGGGATGATTACATCGAGTTCAGATCTGGGCAGCTCTCAAGACTTATGAACACCTCCCATATACCTTTGTGTATCTTTTCGCCTTTTTCCTCTTGGCAGACGCAAGTACTTCTTCCTCCAGACGCGTTCACTTGACTGAATGGGGTCCTTTAGGGACTCAATACCACTGGCACCCTCGTGTCCATCTGTCAGAATGACAAATTCAGCTTCTCGTTCTTGCAGAATACGTACCTTGGTTTGTCGCAGGCCATCACTTCGACCATCAGCACTCTCGGGTTCTGGTACATCCAACGCCACTGGAAGATTAGTACAAAGAAAATGGTTCGCTCGTCTAATGTTCTATGTTATAACAATCCTGATCGTTGCCATAGTTTGTTGTTACCAATGTCGCGACGATTCTGATCCCACTCTGGGGCATGATCGGCATATGGACTGACAAACTTGGGTAAGTTGTGATCACACTTCCTTTTTGCATGGATAGATGACGGGATCTCATTCAAGGTTCCACAATGCCTGGGAGTTCTGGTGAGAAAGCATTGGAACACCTCCACGTGTTTTGCTGATCGGAACCAGGGCGTATAATGTCGTGTTCGGTCTATTTCAAGCGCCATACTACGCTTTCTCGCAAACGATGATGGCTGAGCTTAGTCCACCTGGGTTCGACAACATGGTACGTCGTCAACACTTCGTCTGTTGTCTGTACCTTTAGCCACAATTGACTCGTGCACTGGCAGTTCTTTGGCCTGTTCGGTCTTTCCAACCGCGCTTCGTCCATGGTCGGGCCTTACGTTGTCCAGGCAATCATCGACAAGACGCAGGATAATTGGCATGGGTTCTCGTTCTTGTTTGCGATCTGCACGGCTGCGTCTCTGGTCATATGGTTTGGTGTTGATGTTGCCAAAGGAAGACGGGATGCTGTGAGATGGGCGGCTGCGCAGCGCGGTTGAATTTCTAAGTACATGCTTGGACTTTTTTTTTTGGCGTGGATACCCAGTTGGTATGTATAATGACATGAGTGACTTGATGCACAGGCGTCGAGCGAGGCACGTGACCATAATATTAACACCATATCCAGTGTGGATGGCAGTTTGCTCGAGTTCACCGTTGACGGCGTTCGCGACGCGTTCTTCCAATCATCATGTCAAAAAGAGGCACGTCCCCTCCCAGAGATGGCCAGCTCGTGAAACGAGCTCGTTCAAACACGCCACCACGAACCCAACTCGTCATCTCGTCCGGCGACGACCGCCAAAAAGGCCTCGTTCGCAGCGTCAAACGCACGAGCAATCTCGAGGCGCCCATCATCAGCTTGAGTGGGGCGCATTCGGTGAGTCAGGATAACGCATTGCGTGAATGGTCGGTCGGGGGGCTCATTATACCAAGGCCGAGATATTGAGTTGTCGATTCGATCCTACGGGACAAAACATTGCGGCCTGTTCTGCCGATAGAAGTGTCTGTGCGTCCCATCTTGCCTCTCGCTCGCCGCGTTCGCGTTTGATCTGACCACGATTCCCTCGTCCCAACTCGTCATTCCCTCCACTTCATCACGCTTTTTCGTCGTTGTTGTTTTGGACAGCACTCTGGCGGACTTATCCTCCAAACACAAACTATGGTCTCTTATCCAGCCTCCACAAAGCGCCCATCCTCGACCTCCAATGGTCTCTCTACTCGCCCACTATCTACACCGTCTCCGCAGACCACACACTAATCCTCACAGACGTCACCACCAGTCAACGCATCAAAAAAATTTCTGCGCACCGTGGGATCATCAACGCCCTCGACCGGACGATGGCAGGTGGTGCCGGGGTTGAACTCGTCGTGACGGGCTCGGACGATGGGACGGTGAGAATATGGGAGGGGGAAGGTGGAAAGCAGAGCGTGGCAATGTGGGAGGTGGGGTGTCCAGTGACGGGGGTATGTTGGAGTGCGGATGGGCAGCATGTATACGTCGGGGGATTGGATAACGAGATTCATGTGCGTGTTTTTCTTTTTTTGGGGGGGCCGTTTTCGAAGACCTCATCTCTACACGCGGGATTGGGACGCTGAACGGGTTGGAATCAATCGGACAGGTGTACGACGTGCGGAAAAATGAAGAGGTGTATACGCTCGCAGGACACACCGACACTCCCACCTCGCTGGCACTCTCGCCAAACGGATCTTACCTCCTCTCGCCCTCTCTCTCTTCGCAGACCATCATCCACGACGTCCGTCCCTTCTCCCCCTCCCCAGCCCGAATCCACCGCGTTCTCCATGGCGCACCCGCAGGGTTCGAAAACACCTTGTTGAAAGGGGCGTGGAGCAAGGACGATGATGGTCGGCGGGTCGCGGTCGGTGGTGCAGATCGGATGGTGTGTATTTGGGACGTTGAGAGCGGGCGAGTGTTGTACAAGGTCTGTCCATGTCTCGTATTCTTTTCTGGGTACAGATGTCAACCGCTGCGCATTGATAGCTTCCCGGACACAAGGGGACCGTGACGTCGGTCGATTTCCATCCAAAAGAGCCGATTAGTGAGTGTCCTGCTCTTTTTTTTTTTGGCGTGTGGACCGTTGCTCACGCGTGAACCTTACTGGCAGTTTTGACGGGAAGCAAAGACGGGACGATGTTGATGGGAGAGATAGAACAGAGTTTGGTGATATAGCATTATGTTCCCCCGTTCTCCTGTCTCTCGAATGCTGAGTTTTGCAGTTCACGCTTGACAGAAGGGAGAATTATATGATTACAGTGAGATGGCTGCAGCCGCAGTGTTTACGTATCCGTCGTGGTCTCTATACAAGCTGCCACTCTCTGAGCAACATCTGGCTCCAAATGGCACCGTTTCGTCAAGATGCGCGTCAAGTCCTTGCTCCTCGGCAATGCGAAACCCAGGAGCATACTCAAACCGTTCAACAGCCAACCGAGCCATGTCTCCGATGGCATCGAAAACTTGCGTTGGTCAGCGTACTGCCAGAATAGATCCTGAACCGCGTTCCTCGATTCCACATACTTGGGGTGACCTTCCAACGTAGTGAAGCACGCATGACCACCGACGTGGATCCCGTTCTTTTCCAGAGTTTTGACGTTGCGCTGCCACCACTCCTCCATGACCAGTTCTCGTTCTAGGTGCGTGACCGCCAACGCGATCGGAACCTGCTTCTTGCCAAGCACCTCGTAAAAGAGGCGGTAGTTACTCTGCATGGTCGTCGTCACCCTGTTCCCGCGTACGCAAAACAGAAAGAGACTGATCCCGCCCGAAGCGTTCAACCGCCGTATCAACTGCGTCGCTTTCTCGATCGCACCCATGTACCCGTTCGTCCCTCTCTCCGGTTCCTCCAGCCCGACGGTATCCCAGAGCCGGATCGTCGTCGCGCCAAGCTGGAACTGATACTCTGTCGATGCGAGGGTGCACGTGATGCTGTCGGGCGAGACCTCGGCGACGTTCCACCCTGCGAGGAGATTGACGAGTGAACTTTTTCCGACGCCGGTTTCTCCAAAGAGGATGACGTGGAGGTCTTGAGTGGAGACGCTGCGTGGGGTGAGGGCGTGGTCGATGATGAGATCGCGGACGAGACGTTGGCATTCGTCGCGACGCCCTGGGATCGGGGGGTGTGTGTCGTCGGAGAGGGTGGTAATACAGGCGTGTGCGGTGAACGCCATGTGGAGGTCTGACAAGACGTCCGCGTTGGTGTGCCACCATTCGTCCATGGCGGCGAGGACGTCGGATGCGTTTGATCTGCGTTCGAGTTCGGTGACGACGGCGACGATAGGGGTTTCTGGGGAGACGCGGTCACGAAGCGCGAGAACCGTGTCGTAGGTATGTTTCATGCTCTTCGTGACCCGTCTACCTCGAAAACAGACGATGAGAAGGTGCACGCCCGCACCGCGACCGAGTTCTGTGAGGAGAGATCGCAGGGCGTTGTGTGCGTGTTTGCGGGACGTGCTCCCGAGCGGGCCTTCGCTCAGCCCGGGGGTGTCCCAGAGGCGGAAGGTTTGCGTTTGCAAGAGGTCCCAGTCGTGATAGCTCGTGCCGACGGTGACGGCGCACACGTCGCTTGCCGCCACTGCACTGTCTGTGCCGACCACCAGATTGATGACCGAGCTTTTTCCGACGCCGGTTTCGCCCACGACGACGATGTTGCGAGTGAGCTTGAGCGAGAGAGTGGATAAGGCATTGGTCGTCCGCATGCACCCACCAAACGTGGCGAGTGGGAGAGAATGGTCAATGAGGAGGTTCCACGCGAGTCGTTGGCACTCGGCACGGCGACCTGGCATTTCGGGATAACAGTCGTCTGGGAGAGTCGTGAGGCAAGCGTGGCCGCAGAACGCCATGTCAAAGGTGGCCAGGGCGCTCTCGTTGCTCATCCACCACTCTTCCATGGAGGATACGATGTTGGATTCGTCGCATCGTTTCTCCAGTTCGGTGATGACAGCTACGACGGGGATTTGGGGGGACACTTGGTCCCGAATGCGGAGGATGACGTCGTACGTCTGTTTCATGCCCTTTGTGATTCTCGCGATGCCGCGGATGCACACGACGAGGAGGTGCACCCCGCCTTCCTTGCCGAGTTCCCTCAAGAGGACGCGTAACGCATGTTGCGCAGCTCTGGGGGAGACGTTGCCGAACGAACCCTCGCCTAGACCGGGGGTATCCCATAGCCGAAACGCGTGCGTGTGGGTGTCTGTTTCCCAGGTGTGAGAGCTCGTGCGGGTGGTGACCCCGCAGACGTCGTTGGCGGTGGTTGCGGTATCTGAGCCGGTGACGAGATTGATGAAGGAGCTTTTGCCGACGCCGGTTTCGCCTGCGACGACGACGTTGCGGGGTGAGAGGTGTGATGAAAGGCTTGTTGAGAGAGAGGAGGACAAGAGTCAGCTCCTTTTTATATTGCGGTAGAAAGTCACGATGCCGAGGGCAGTGGGGGGGGGAGTCCTCACCTTGATTGGCTATCTGTTTTGGCCATGGTTCGGAGTGTGTAAGTCCTGGTTGTGATGGACTTTTAGATGTAAGTGGAATGAGAGCTGTCGAGTGGACCGTGACTCGAGGGTCGCGAAAGACGTCTTCACTATGCCAGCCTGGGGGTAGGGGGCTGGCCTGGAGAAGAATTCCAGGCCTGGACGCATGCCCTCCCCGCATCATCCTCGTTGGCCACAGCCAGGCCATGCCATGAGCGCCTTCTGCTTCTTCGAATGGCAAGGTCCCTAGATATGAAATCACGATCTGATCAACGATAGTGAACAGCATGGGTACGAAAACGAGGGTTCGTCGTGCTTACCTGCCATTAACTAGCACGTGTCATGTTGGAAGTTGTGCTTGAAATTTGGTGTCGACATCGGCAGTGCAGAGGATTGAGGACCTCCTGTTGTACCTGGGTCATAGACATAGTTTATCGAGATGGATTCGTCTTCACAATTCGACAATCAGAACACCGTCAGACCATGCTGACGCCTTGCACGCTTACTTGGCTGATAGCCGGGGGTACCCTTTCTTTTTTTTGAGAGAGGCACAACGGTGTATGGCAACCACCTAGGCTGGTTCCAGTACAGCATCCCGCCACTGAAGAGGCACTCAGACGGTGGTGTGAAACGCGGTCCAGGAATAACATCACCACTCTCCAGCCTGGAGGAAATCCATTTACAGAGACATCACGTGAGGAGCCTTTGACATTATTGTCTACTAGCATTTTACCTGTTGTGCTTTCAGCACAGGTTGGAGATAGTAAGTCAGAGATTTCATATATAATCAATTGGGTATATAGTGATATTTACAAATGCAATGAGAAGTCTATATGATATACAATGTGAATCAGATTTCCAAATTTCCAAATACTTCATTCCATACAACATTTGTAGTTTTGGTATTATGTTGATCTTCTGGAAAGAGAACTTTGATGTGTCTAGGATGAGTACAACATGAAAGTGCAACATAAAGTTGTCCATGAGAGAAAACAGGAGAACTCAAGTTGAGACCAATATGCTTCATTGTTTGACACTGTGCCTTGTTAATGGTCATTGAATAGGCCAGATGAACAGGAAATTGGAGGCAACAGAAGGGAACAGGAGCATCTCCAAGTCCAGCATCCAAACCTATGTGAGGAATGAAAATAGTAATATTGGCATTATCTTCATTTCCATTCAATACATGGCACTCCAGAATTCAGCAAGTAGATCTTATGAGCCTCAAGTGAGTACCATTGTAGAGGCCATGAAGAGGACCCAGATTGTGCAGCAACATAAGTGGTGCACCATTCTTGAATTCCAGCTTGTGAAGGGGAAATCCAGAGGGATTGAAAGTATGTAAGACCTCTGGTTGGATATTCCCTTTCAGTGACAGAGTCAGAACTGAGATAGATGTTCTTCTCTTCAGGTGCAACAGAATTAAGAATGCTGGAGTTGATCTCATGTACCTGAATATTCCTAGGAGAGAGGATGGTATGATCTAGGAAATACTGACCAGAAAGCTGGAGCTGCTGGTTCTGATTGGGTGAAAGTAGCTGGGAGTAGAGGGCATTGATAAGGGAGGGCATCTGATCACCACACTGCATATGTTCAGGGAGCTCCACCTCTCCATCAGTAACACCAATGTGAAGGAGTTGCTGAGCCCAAGCATCAGATTCTGGATCCTGACCAAGACACATGTTTTCATGAAGATAGTGGATGGTCATGCTTGCCCAGAGGTTAGAGTGAGTAAGAGTGGCTGGTATGATCTGTTCTCTTTCTCTTGAGCCATGCTGAATAACAGGCAGAGTTTGCCTGAAGTTCCCATCAAGTAAAGTGGCAATTCCTCCAAATGGACTGTTCTGGTCCATTAAGTCATGCAGGGTATGATCTACATGCTCCACAGCATGACAATGTTGAGAGGCTGCTTCATCCCAAATGATTAGAGAGCACTGCAACTGTATTGAACTGCTTGTGAAATGTTCTGTTGGGATTACTCCTGCGGTCATAACAGTTTCCCTTCTGAAGAGCCCAATTCCCCTGTGGTCTAGGCATGGCTGGATAATCTAGAAAGCTCTTTCCATGTCTTCTAAGATCCTAGGCTATGAGATGTAGGCCATAATTATATATCTGCTCCTGGGTGGGCTCAGGGATATGAAGGGTATGAATGAGATAATGTTGTAGATCATCACAGAGGTGGTTCTTGGATGCCTCCCATAAGTGATCAGGATCCACAGGAGAGCAATGGACCAGAATGATAATGACATCTTAGTTGAAAGCCCATGCTGAAGTGAGCAGCCTCCTGTAAACATAACAGCCACTCTCTATCATCCTGCAAAAGACCAAGTGCATGACAGGCCTCCTTGAAGGAATCATGAAGTTGGCCATTGACAGTGCAAAGATATTCATAGGAGGTAGCACCTATAAGAGAATGAATATTTAGTTTTTCTCCATTTAAATCACAACCAATCAATCTCACCTTTGACCACAGTGAGCAAAAGACACAAGTAGATGTTACGGTAGTGGTATACTTTTTCCACCCACTACCACTTGGACTACTTCACTCGCCTAGCCTTTCGCTAGTGCCCTTTGAGCGGTACGAACTGCTTTAGCTTAGGTCATCACTTCTCACGCATGGACGCGCTTTCTTTCATACTCCGGAATCTTCTGGAATATTCCTTCTACATTTGTAGTTTCCTTCTCGCATCTCAATTAGGAACATGGTCTGTGCACAGACCCCCAGTAGTATAAAGACCCGGTCTTTACACCATGTACAGTATCTAGTTCTACGCAGTCACCTGCTAGCAATTAGCTCTCATCCAGACTCTTAGTATGCGCACTAAGACATAGTCTGAGACCCAGTCTGAGAATCATCTCCCGAGTCTTGAGGCCACTCCAGAGTGCCTCCTCGCTGTTCTAGTTGTTAGCACCCAGTGTAACAGTAGAAAGCTTCACCAGCAGAGGGAGGAATGCTATATATGTGCCCAATGGCCTTGTATCTTTGACAAACCTTCCAGATGGCAGTACTCTTGTTCCAGACAAAGTATTTGGGAAACTCCTGATAGAGATGGTTGTGTGCTCCAGCAGCAATGAGCTCAGAATTTGCATTTGCCTTGAACTGTTACGCTTGGACTGGGTAAGTACGAGTGTAGACTTGGATGTAGTTCTAGAACTCAAGAAGTCTTCTAGACGTTCAAGTCTAACCTTCAAGATGAAGGATTTATCCGGTGTTCGAGTTGAAGAAAGACGACTCGCTACTAGAGACGAGAGGACGAGGATATCGATGATGATTCCAAGTAGATCTAGCTTAGGGTACAACGTAGCTAGATCTCATTGTATTTATACTATAGGGGAACGTGCACAGACCAAGGATGAAAGAGGAAAGAGGGCTATCGTACGATACGGAGGAGAATTGCCATTGGGCGAAGGGAAGTCGTACGATAGAAGGTTATGGAATATTCCATAGGAGTACCTTAAAGGGGAGCGATAGATCGAGGGTTGGATCTCGCTATCTAAGAAGCGAAAGAGGAATATTCCGAGTTGCGTCGGCTAAAAGGATAAGCTATCGTGAGATATGCTTAAGTAGAAACAAAAGAAAAGAAAAGAATGAATCGTAACATGAACCATCCAAGCAGTTGAGTGTCCTTGGCATCATTAACCACATTGTCTATTTGAGCTCCAGCATGAAAAACAATGGGCTGTTGGCCAGGGAGATGAACTGAGAGACAATAGACAGCTGGCCATTCCATGTGCATGGGAAACTCCAAGATATTGTGGCAAGCCTGAGTGGAGGAGACATATCTAGCATCAAGATAGGAGCGAATTTCATCATGACCTTCTGTCTGAATGGTGGCACGATCTGGACCCTTGTAGATGTACTTGTGGATGTACTTGACAACCTTGATAGATCCACAGACTTCCAAATTGATATGACAGTCAAATTCCACCAACAACTCTCTGGAATAAGGAATAACATCCTTGTTGTTGAAGACATCCTGACACTTCTGAATAGTCCTATTGTTTTCAGGGCAAGCATAGTCAGGATAGCCATCTTCCTTCATGACAGTGTGATCAGAGAATGGCTTTGGAAAGCACTTTTTGCAAACACCACTCTCTAAGCATCTTTGAGGAGAACAGGGACCATGAAGCATATACTTGGTGACAGCAGAGTGAAGTTGGGGATGAACATCAGGATCAGGGATCTGTGCTGAGATGAGAGCATCTACTTGCTCCACAGTATGGATTTTGTCTTGCTCCTCCAAAAAGATCAACAGATGCATGTGAGGCAATCCACACTTCTAATATTCAATGGTGTAGACAAAGCCAGCCACTTGACCATAGTAGCCATCACAAATCTTCTTTAGTAAAGCTTGCTGCTTGCCATGGAAGGCGCATGTGACTGGATCAGGCCTATCCACAGTGGATTGTCCTACATGATGATGAGACTTATAAATAACCAAATTCAATGGAGACATATACCTGGAAGCAGATTTTGAGTGATTTCTGGCCAGCTTCCATTGGCAGTCATGGTGAGAAAAAGGTCAGGCCTTCTATATTCTCTACATATGGCCAAGGAGTCTTGAAGCAGCTGCTGCATGTGGTGAGGCCCACCCTTGTGAGTGGAAGGAAGGATGACATGACCAACTTGAGCCATGTCTTGATCAGCATCTTGAACCATATGATCTCTCAAGCCTTGATAAAGATCTGCTCTAAGCTTTGTCTGATTGTTGGCAACCCAGGTAAGATTGCACTGATCAATGGAAGCCCAAGAATTACAGACCAACTTGTTATAATTGTATCTCTTATAACCATCTTTTGCATTCGGACTTCGTCATATTTCTCTTTCAAAGGTCACGTGACTTAGCGCACGTGATCGTGGGATTATACATGTGACCACAGGCTGACTAAGCATATGACGTCATGGTCCAGACTGGCCCAGACTCTATGATGTCATGCCTCATGTATTTAATCTCTGTTTGCTTCTCTTCTTTTTGATCACCGTCGACTTCTATTTCTCATCATCGTCGACCCGTGACTCACTTCGTATCTACTTGTATAGTAACTAGTCTCACGCACTGCTTGGTCTGTGCGTAATATAAAGGGGCTTGTGGTTGCGGCTAGGATTCCCTAGCTTTAACCACTTGTCTTATTCGCTGGCAACAGTTGAGAAGATTAAGGTCTGAGCTATCCTCATTACACTCGCCAGCTATTGTGTTTAGCTGCAACAGTTGCGGAACCCTGTGTGCCACTTGATAACTCTGTTGTCTCGTAACACAACTGCTGGAATAGTCTTCCTCCTTTGAAGAGATTGGATGGCTCAAATGCTGGTGGATGAATATGCAACCTATAGGCATATGAAAGCAGCTGAGTGACCTTCTTGGAGTGATGTGGATGATCATTGTGTAGCTGAAGTGGAATATCCAGATGCCAGCCCTCCTCTCCATGTGGAAAGAAAAGGACATAGTGAAGAGGAAGATAGAAGGTATGGAGGTTGCTGATATGATATAGACCACCACCTTGAAGGCATAGAATGATGTCACACTGCACTCTAACATTCTCTGTGTTATAATCATAACATTTTATTCGTACACTTCGTACACTTTCACTTCGGACTTAGTCGTTTTCAACTTCAAAGGTCACGTGACATAGCACACGTGATCGTGGGAACTTACATGTGATCTCTTGCTGACTAAGCATATGATGTCATGGCCTAGACCAGGCCTAGACTCTATGACGTCACGACACATGTATTTAATCTCCGTTTACTTCTCTTCTTTTTGATCCCCGCGCCTCGTGTGGTTAATCACCGTTGCGCTTCTCTTCTTTAGTCTAGCCATGTATAGTAATTCCTCACACGCACAGCATGGTCTGTGCGCATCCTTGTACAATATAAAAAGGCTCGTGGTTAGACTAGGATTCCCTAGTTTTAACCACTTGTCTATTCGCTGGCAACAGTTGAGGATTAAGTTGAGACTCCAGTTCATCTCTGCCAGGTACTTGTGTATACCTGAAACTGTTGTGGACCGCTTGTGGCTGGGTACTACGTGCTAGCATTCGACTGCGCGTTGCCTTCGCAACACTCTGAACCATCTCCAGGAATTATGGCAGCTATCTCTTCAACAGTAGGCAGGTTGTATCTCCTTACATCAGCTGCCTGTTGCAAGCAAAGTCTCATGTGAACATCAGTATGCTCCTCTGCAGGTTTGGCCTATATTATATTATAAATATGTCTATTAGAAAGAGAGAGATCAATTGATACTGACCTGCATGATTTCATATGCCTGCTTGTAAACAGGAGCATATGGATGAATGTCCCTAAGGGTGGTATGCAAATCCAGCAATATGGCACCATCCAGTTGAGGATTGCATTGAACATGTCTATCAGTTGCCTCCTGTGGATCATAGATGTAGAGCTGAGCATAGGAGGGCTGTATTCCATCTAGTGGCATGAGGGCACCCATGAGGTGGTGAAGTGTACCATGAATGTGAAAAGCATTTGATCCAGAACCTTGAACCATTTGGTTGTCCACATTAGCACTCACAGAAGTAAATGCCAAAGCATTGTTGTATTGTCTGATTTTCTTTCTAAACTCTCTGTGATCTTAAGGATCATCAAAGAGATCCTGTAGAATACATGGCCATTGCTGTATGGGAGGAAGAACAACTTGACCTTGAAGACAGCATGTTCCAAAGTGAGGATTGTGAAGACTGGAATTGGACAATTTTTCAGAAATAAAATAAAGGGCATGGCAGTTGGCACATTGGATGTTCATTTGACCAAGAGAGTAGACCAGGACAGGTTCAGTGTATATTCTGCCACCAGGTGGAATGCAATGGAGAGGCTGAGGATTAATGGAATGCTCTGAGTCACTAGAGCTATAATCAGAAGAATTGGGATTGGGATCAGGAAATGGACTTGGATGGGGAGATGGAATGGGAGATCTTGGAGCAGGACCTGGTGTAGGACTTCTGGCTACAGATAACCTAGGGGAAGGGGAAGGGGAAGGAAAAGGAGGAGGAGAGCCAGAATTGAAACCATGTTATAGTCTCTGTTGATCTTGCTCATATTGTTCTGCTGAGCATTGACTATGTTCACCAAGGGCTTCTGAAAGTAAAGCTTGAGACAGCTGTTGTATTTGCTGTATTTCATTTTGCTCCTGAATCTCATGCTCCACCTCCTGCTGACATAGAGCTTGTTGTTTTTGTTCAAAATGTCTCTGATGCTCCTCCTCCTGTTGGTATAGAGCTTGTTGTGTTATGACAATGAAGTTATCAAGGCACACGGGGTTCCGCAACTGTTGCAGTACTACACAAGTACTGGCGATGGTAATGAGGAATAGCTTAGACCTTAATCTCTCAACTGTTGCCAGTGAATAGACAAGTGGTTAAAGCTAGGGAATCCTAGCTGCAACCACGAGCCCTTTTATATTACAAAGGAATGCGCACAGACCATGCAGTGCGTGAGACTAGTTACTATACATGTATATACGAAGAAGTCATGAGTCGACAATGATGGGAAATAGAAGTTGACGGCGATCAAAAGGAAGAGAAGCAAACGGAGATTAAATACATGAGGCGTGATGTCATAGAGTCTGGGCCAGTCTGGACCATGACATCATATGCTTAGTCAGCCTGTGGTCACATGTATAATCCCACAATCACATGCGCGAAGTCACATGACCTTTGAAAGAGAAATATTGTTACGCAAGCAACGCACGGTCGAATGCCAGTATGAATACTCTGTCACACAGGGTCCACCACAGTTGCTGCGCTACACAAAGCACAGGCAAGATATGATCAAGGAGCTTTAGCTTAATCCTCAACTGTTGCCAGCGAATAGACAAGTGGTTAAAACTAGGGAATCCTAGTCTAACCACGAGCCTTTATATATTGTACAGAAGTGCGCACAGACCATGCTGTGCGTGAGATGAACTACTATACATGGATAGACTAAAGAAGAGAAGCGCAACGGTGATTAACCACACGAGGCGCGGGGATCATAAAGAAGAGAAGTAAACGGAGATTAAATACATGTGTCGTGACGTCATAGAGTCTAGGCCTGGTCTAGGCCATGACATCATATGCTTAGTCAGCAAGAGATCACATGTAAGTTCCCACAATCACGTGCGCTATGTCACGTGACCTTTGAAAGTGAAAACGACTAAGTCTGAAGTGAAAGTGTAAGAATAAATGTTATGATTATAACAAATATGACGAAGTCTGAACGCAAAAGATAGTTATAAGAGATACAATTATAACATGTTGCTGTTCTTCAAAACATCTCTGATGGTCTATCTTCTGCTGCTGTAAAGCCTGCCTTTCCATTTCTGAAAGCCTTTGATGTTCTACTTCTTGTCTCTGCAGATATTGTTGTTGTAATTGCTCCAAATGTAACTGTTCCTGTTCTTGTTGTTGAAATCTCATAAACTGAACATATACCTGTTCTTGCTGGGCTTACAAAGCCTGTTGGTCCCTCTCCTGATTGAAATCAATGCTATGCTGATATGGGAGAGGTTGTAGAGGAGGTAGTGCAGGATCAGCTTGAGCAGTAGCAGCAGGCTGGACAGAAGAATGACCGTGTCGTTGGTTGTGTCTCCTCTGACGAGTGCTATTAAATCCCTTCAGCAAGCAAGCATTGTAGTCCACCCTACCCATTTGAGGAACATTCTGAAGTGGAGGAGGCTGATGAAATCTCATGGAATAAGGTGGATGCTGAGTGTTATGCTGGGCGCTAACAATTAGAATAGCGAGGCGGCACTCTGGAGTAGCCGCAGGACTCGTGAAATGTTTCTGAGCTGGGTTTCAGACTATGTCTTAGTGCGCACACTAAGAGTCTGGAAAGAAACTAATTGCTAGCAGTGAACTGCGTAGAACTAGATAAGTTACAAGTGTGTAACGGTTGGGTTTATATACTGGTGGGGTCTGTGCACAGACCATGCTCCCAATCGAGTCGCAAGAGCGAAAAGACAAAATGAGGAAGGAATACTCTGGAAGCTTCCAGAGTATGAGAGAAATGGTGTCCATGTGCGAGAAATGATGACTAAGCTAGAATGGCTTGTGCCGTTCAAAAGGCACTAGCAAAAGGCTAGGCGAATGAAGTAGTCCAAGTGGTAGTGGAGAGAAAAAGTATACCACTACCGTAACACTGAGGACCTTGCTGAAACTGGAATGGCTGAGGTGGTGGTGGTGGTGGTGATAATACATTCATAGGAGGAGGAATGCCAGGAATTGGTATTGGGGGATTATTCTAGAATTTGTATATGCTTAGCATTTTATTTCATATTATACAATAAGATTAGGTGACTTACAATCAGAGCAGCAGGGTTTGGCTGGTGATGAAATGGTGAAGAACCCAAAACATGCTGATTATGCTCAGCTTGAAAAGAAGCATTTTGAGCACACTGGGGTGAGGTTGTGGGGGTTGACATGATAAGGATGTAGGGATATGTAACTATCTAT
Organism: Butyriboletus loyo; assembly: GCA_038093515.1. Classification (NCBI taxonomy): domain Eukaryota; kingdom Fungi; phylum Basidiomycota; class Agaricomycetes; order Boletales; family Boletaceae; genus Butyriboletus; species Butyriboletus loyo. The sequence goes on along the minus strand of JBBPSI010000023.1, from coordinate 164,911 downwards.
GTAGATATCTGGTCAATAGCCAACCCAGATTATTCTAGTATACAGTTACTACTGACACTAATTTATTTATTTATATATGTCTCAGTCCCCCTGATGGAGTTGATACTTCACAAACAGGGCATGACCCCTGTGTGGTAATCATTTCAAGGAGGGACTTTGAAAATTTGTCTGCATGGAAATAAAGCTTGAGTGATATGGTTGCCCACAGGATCACACCCTAAAGGCAGTGGGTGTAATGAAAATGAAAACTGCAGGAAGTGGCAGTGCACCCATTAAGCCTGTGGATCAGCTTTGCAAGCAGTAGAGAAGAGGAGATGGATGGATGGGAAAGGAGCAGCAGGAGAGGGAGGGAGAAAGAGGGAGCTGCTCTGCTCAGGCTTGCATGCATATGCTTCAGTGTGCAAGATTGACAAAAAAGGAAATTTCTTTCCCATGGCAACATTTATCACAGGAATCTGTGTTCAGCTGAGCCACATGGTTTTCTTTGTCCAAAAAAGGCAAAACACATGGGCCACCCGAGATAGTCAAAATAGTCAAAATAGTCAAAATAGTCAAAACACCCAAAATAAGCATCGGGATTCTCTTTCAAACTCAATGGTTGCCCACTCATTCTTAAGATTTCAGGCAACTTGGCCATGTGGGAAAATCACTGAAAAATAGACCTCATCTTCAGTCACTCATAGCTGCTCAATGCAACATCAGAATTTGTTAAAAACGATAGCATTCAACTTGTATGAATGCTTAGAATCCATCCCAAGTTATCCAGTTGCAAAATTCAAACTTTCATTTTTCGGAATTTCAGGAAGGTCTCAGGATTTATTGCTTGCTTGAATACAAGACAACACCCTCCAAATACTGCTGATTCAACTCCGATAATACCCCTCCAACTGTCAGATCTTCAGACTTGCCATTCAATATAAAAGGCCAAAGTTCAAGGTGGTATAGTAGGAATCTAAGAGTCCATCAAAATCTGCATTCCTGAATGCACAGCCACTAAATCCTGCACTCCAAAGGCTTGTGCCCCCTCACTAAAGCAGAAGTTACCAACCACATAAAAAGCTTGATACAGCAATACAACCTCCTGAACCTCAAAGGGCATAGTCTATGCATAGGGGGCACCCTGCACTACCTGCTACAAGGTATTCTGTTCAACATTGTCAAGACAATGGATTGGTGGTTGGGTGAATCATTCACTCTTTACCTTTGCCACCATGCCCTCATCCTTGCCCCCTGCTTGCACAAGCACCCTGGCACAGCAGTACAGCTCAATCATCACATCATGCTGCCAATTCACTGAGGTAAGCCTTTTCCTTCACATCCAGGTGGAGCACAGCTGCATGCATCACAGGCTCCTTACATTCAGGAATGCAGCTGGCTCTTTCTGGCAGTGCCTCAGGCTTTTGCCCACTTATGCTTCTATCATTCACATTCATTTGTACCTACTCCTAGTCATCTGTATCTGTCATGATTGAGAAAACATCAGTGTGCAATATTCACAGACAATAATTACTGCTGTCCAGTCTGCCTTGCTTACCTTGCTTACCTTGGATAGGCTAGTTGTGCCTCAGGTAGAATAGTGATGTAAGCAGATCACATGATCACTCTTAGATCATGTGCAATCATGTGATTAGAATCTCAACAGGTCATGTGATGTCATGTGAGCATACACTGGGTCACATGCCTACATAACATAGCTGGGAGTCTTGACCAATCCAAATGTTGCGTTGTGGCTGGGCGGTGTTTGGATTCGATAGATGTGCGTTCCCTTCCTATGTTCCTACCTTGGGGGTAAAGTGCGAACCGACAACATTCCTATTCTCTTTTCAGCAGGCCACCCACAATAGCCTCGTTGACTGGGCAAATTCACATTACCGAGATCTCATCAGATGACGGATCCAGCCGGACCTTTGTTTGGGGGCCTCGCAATTCTTCGGCTTGCAGAAGACGTGATGGGCAAGTCTGCTTCGCCCTCGATTCCTGACTCTGCGTTCCCCCCCGGACCCAACGACGACAAACTCGATGGTTTATTCCGATTGTTCGACTTCCTCCTGGACAATGATGTCAAGATGGGATCTGTTAGTATCAACGACGTTCGGCAAGGCAAGCGGGACAAGTTGATGCAACTTCTCAGGGCACTCAAAGCCTGGGAGAATAGACGGAAGGAAATTTTGAAAAGTTTAGGGCAAGGGGCAATTCCAGGCGGACCCGTCATAAACCCTCTTCGGCACTGTTTGGTTCCGTGAATTGAAAGGGATATCGCTGCCCCCAAGGTATCTGGTTTGTTTGATATTCTCGAGGTCGATGGACTCGACTAGTACGCTCATTCTGTGTCTTGCAACATCATCTATTAACCATCACCTATAATGTCACCTGCACTCATTTACTCTTTTTTTTTTGCATGTTCCGTTGGGATCCATTGACACGTTCCTTTTCGCTCTTGTTTCTACGATATAGGCGTTTGTACACATTTATTTAGTATATTTGATGGAAATATGATTTATCGAAGGGACATCAGAGTTTGCTCGGCGTGCCCGAAACAGAGGCAGTCATTTTGGCATGTACGCCGGACGCTACCAATCGGTGTCGGGTGATGTTCCAGATCTGGGGGAGAAAGATGGGTGAAACCAGGACATACAAAGGATGTGATCAAAACCCCTACTTCACAGCGAGACGATATAATACGACTGCCGAGTGATATCGTGGTACTCACAATACGCAACCTGTCGTTCCTGGAGGGAATGGGGTATCAGCGTACTCAAGGACCGACGCGTGCAGTGTGAAAAAGGAGGCGAACGTCACGGCGGGTGCATGGTATAGAATGTTGAGGGACTGCGAGACGCCCAGGTCACCTTTCCCCGTCGTTGCTAGCTTGAGAAGGGCGATGGGTATAGACGAACAGCTGGTTGGGAAGCGGGAAAAAAATGCATAAGACTCTCAGCAAAAAGGACGGTTCGGGGAGGGTTTGGAAATAGGCATCAGACACACACTTGTCGATGAGCATGGCTGAACAAGCGCCATGAATTGTTCCGCCTCCATTCAGCATATCTAAAAATTAAAATTAATTAAATATAACGGTAGCAAAAGGTCAGCCATTGAATCGAGTGGATGGGTTTATTGTAAGAACGAAACGACCGTCCCGAAATACGAAGGGAAGGAAAAGAACAAGAACAAGAACAAGACGATACACACCATCTTGGACGGTGATTTCGGCCACTACACGACCCTCCGGTCTCTCTGGTTCCTCTGCCTTGGGCACGATAGAGATTTCTGTCAATACGATCCGAGAGGTGATTTCGGGTTCGTATCCGTGCCTGCCTTTGGTGCTGATGAGGTCGAGGAGGGATTGTTTGAGTTCTTGGGATGCGTTTCCGCTGATGGTGGATGCGTCGATCCACTCTCGGGTATCTGGCATCTTAGAATTGGGAGAGGGGGAACAACAGAGTGAGGGTGGTGATGCGCGTCGGAGGTGCTTTACAGCGGGGGCCTTGAAAATTCGAAAGGGGTTTGGTAGCTTGGTGGATTATACTATTAGCGCAGAAACGCCGGTCAGTGAAGGCCTTCAACTTTGTAGCTACATCTGATGGCAAATAACTGTCCGCTACCCAGCACCATGTCACCACCGGGGACACCACGAACGACTCCTCGTCTGTCTACTGGACGATATGCAATGACTTTCTAAGTTACTCGCTGCGCATTACGTTGTCGGAGCAAAGAGGGCCGCCGCATGAGAATGCGGTTGGGCGTTGTTCGGCTCAGGCCATCAACGGCGCGAAGTCGTTCAATTCGCCCTTGTCGGGATCAGCTTCACCCGAGAGCTATAACTTGAAGTAGCATTCGAACCGTTCTCCCTTCTCTTCGCCCCCGTTCACCATGTCTGCATTCATTTCGTCACGATTCTCCACCAAGAGCCAGCCCGTGAGTCTGTTCCAATTTCACACTCGCGCAATGTCATTCTTATCAGAATGGCCAGGCGTCGCCCGTCGCTGAATATGCCGCGACTTGAAAATTCGAAAGGGGTACCCCCGGGCTTGGTGGATCACAGATATGCCACCTCCGTCTTTGCGGCAGATGCCGGCTCATGTCACGAGTCTCTGTGAATGTCAAAGGCTCCTCACGTGATGTCTCCGTAAATGGATTTCCTCCAGGCTGGAGAGTGGTAATGTTATTCCTGGACCGCATTTCACACCACCGTCTGAGCGCCTCTTTAGTGGCGGCATGCTGTACTGGAACCAGCCTAGGCGGTTGCCATACACCGTTGTGCCTCTCTAAAAAAAAATAAAGGGTACCCCAGGCTATCAGCCAAGTAAGCATGCAAGGCGCCAGCATGGTCTCACGGTGTACTGATTGTCGAATTGTGAAGACGAATCCATCTGATAATCTATGTCTATGATTCAGGTACAACAGGAGGTCCTCAATCCTCTGGACTGCCAATGTTGACACCAAATTTCTAGCACAACTTCCAACATGACGCGTGCTAGTTACTGGCAGGTAAGCCCGACGAACCCTCGTTTTCGTACCCATGCTGAACAACTAGCCTACACGAGGTATACGAGGTAAGCGAGGCGGACTGGGCAGCGCCTAAGGAATGATGCACTTGCCCTGGTCGCGACTCGTGACATGAACTGGCGTCTACCGCAAAGGCAGAGGTGGCATATCTGTGATCCACCAAGCCCGGGGGTACCCCTTTCGAATTTTCAAGGCTCTCATAAAGCACCTCCGACGCGCATCACCACCCTCACTCTGTTGTTCCCCCTTCCCCAATTCCAAGATGCCAGATACCCGAGAATGGATGAACGCGTCCACCATCGGCGGAAACGCATCCCAAGAACTCAAACAATCCCTCCTCGACCTCATCAGCGCCAAAGGCAGGCACGGATACGAACCCGAAATCACCTCTCGGATCGTATTGACAGAAATCTCTATCGTGCCCAAAGCAGAGGAACCAGAGAAACCGGAGGGTCGTGTAGTGGCCGAAATCACCGTCCAAGATGGTGTGTATCCTCTTCCTTTCGTATTTCGGGGACCGGTCGTTTTACTCGTCCACTCGATTCCATGGCTGACCTTTTTGCTACCGTTATATTTAATTAATTAAATCTTTTAGATATGCTGAGTGGAGGCGGAACGATTCATGGCGCTTGTTCCGCCATGCTCATCGACAAGTATGTGTCTGATGCCTATTTCCAAACCCTCCCCGAACCGTCCTTCTTGCTGAGACCCTTCTGCATTTTTTTTTCCCGCTTCCCAACTAGCTGTTCGTCTGTACCCATCGCCCTTCTCAAGCTAGCGACGACGGGGGAAGGTGACCTGGGCGTCTCGCAGTCCCTCAACATTCTATACCATGCACCCGCCGTGACGTTCGCCTCCTTTTTCACACTGCACGCGTCGGTCCTTGAGTACGCTGATACCCCATTCCCTCCAGGAACGACAGGTTGCGTATCGTGAGTACCACGATGTCACTCGGCAGTCGTGTTATATCGTCTCGCTGTGAAGTAGGGGTTTTGATCACATCCTTTGTATGTCCTGGTTTTACCCATCTTTCTCCCCCAGATCTGGAACGTCACCCGACACCGATTGGTAGCGTCCGGCGTACATGCCAAAATGACTGCCTCTGTTTCGGGCACGCCGAGCAAACTCTGATGTTCCTTCGATAAATCATATTTCCATCAAATATACTAAATAAATGTGTACAAATGCCTTTATCGTAGAAACAATAGCGAAAAGGAACGTGTCAATGGATCCCAACGGAAACATGCCAAAAAAAAAAGCAAATGAGTGCAGGTGACATTATAGGTGATGGTTAATAGATGATGTTGCAAGATACAGAATGAGCGTACTAGTCGAGTCCATCGACCTCGAGAATATCAAACAAACCAGATACCTTGGGGGCAGCGATATCCCTTTCAATTCACGGAAGCAAATAGTGCTGAAGAGGGTTTATGACGGGACCGCCTGGAATTGCCCCTTGCCCTAAACTTTTCAAGATTTCCTTCCGTCTATCTTCCCGGGCTTTGAGTGCCCTGAGAAGTTGCATCAACTTGTCCCGCTTGCCTTGCCGAACGTCGTTGATACTAACAGATCCCATCTTGACATCATTGTCCAGGAGGAAGTCGAACAATCGGAATAAACCATCGAGTTTGTCGTCATTGGGTCCAGAAGGGAACGCCGAGTCAGGAATCGAAGGCGAAGCAGACTTGCCCATCACGTCTTCTGCAAGCCGAAGAATTGCGAGGCCCCCAAACAAAGGTCCGGCTGGATCCGTCATCTGATGAGATCTCGGTAAATGTGAATTTGCCCAGTCGACGAGGCTACTGTGGGTGGCCTGCTGAAAAGAGAATAGGAATGTTGTCAGCTCGCACTTTACCCCCAAGGTAGGAATGTAGAAAGGGAACGTACATCCATCGAATCCCGAGTGGACGCACCCGCTCGACGGGGTTCTCTCGACGGCCGAGGTGGCACAGTCTTGGCATTCTTTGCCATCGACCCGTTTTCGCTCGTTTCCGCAGGTTGGTTTGCAAAAAAGGATTCGGTCCTCCCTCCCTCGCCTTCCTGTCCATCATCGATACGGTTAGCATTGTCCGGGGACGGCAATCCCATGAGAATGCGCGCATCGCGGGTCGAGAGTTGGTTGGGATTCTCCCGCCGCAGAGCCTTTTGCGTCGCGGCCCGCGCCGTGGGTGAAGGTGGTCTTGGGGCTGGGTTCATCGCTTGTGCTACCGTAAGTGGTATGGTAGGAATGTTGACAGAAGACACCACGGGTTCTGTGAAAGCGCGTGAGCATCGCCACGAGCGACGTCGTAGACAGCACGCACTCGAGTAGTCTCTGCCGATGGTGGCCTTCATGATGGCTTTCATCCACTCACGCACGACGGCTTGTTCGTCGGAACTAAAGAAATGCGTCTTGTCTGTCTCGTGGACGATCCGGAATCCGTAGCGGCCAGGGTCAACGTTCTCATCCGCAACGACCTTGTAGCCCACGATATTGACGTATCCCTTGATCTTCGTTTCCTGCACCAAAAACGTGAGCAACCAACGGCGACAACATCTCGCTCCCTAAAATCGACTTACCGACTTGCTGTTACTCCGCAAGATGTACAGATGCGGTCCCTTGATAATAAAGTACCGGAGCTTCCAGGAACTATAGTGGTCGCCCTTCTTGCGCATCCATCCCTGATAATCAGGCTGTCCAATTTGCTCGACAATGCTCTTCCCAGGCTTGAGCGCGTTTGGTCCGCGCGATCCCGCACGTCCATCCTGAGGTGTCACCGTCTGCTTGCGAGACGGCCCGGCCTCCTTGAGCTCCGTGGGTCTCACCTTGGGCGTCGCCTTCTCCTGGTCCTTCATCTTCTCACCCGACTTTCCTCTTTCCATCTCTCTCCTCTTGGCATCGCCGTCGCTAATAGACCGCACGCCGTTCCTGAGACTGTTCAGTGTCAAGCCATCGGATGTCGAAGGACGCCCAGAGAATTTCCTGCTGCTATACAACCTTGAAAGACTCAACGCTGATGTCTTCTCCGTCGGACTGCTGTCCTCCAACAGTGTCCTATCCATGACCCAGGCTCAGCCAACCACTGCCCTTCTCGACATCAGAATGAAGGAACCACTCACGACGTAACCCTAGGAGGAGGCTTTCTGGATCGACCAATCGACGACGTAAATGTCCCACCAAACAAACTATGCCTTTCCGTGCCCTTGCTGTCCGCATTGCGCTTACTCCGAGACCTCGCCGGGATGCTGGAGTCGTCCTGAGATTCACGTCGCTTCACACGGGGAGACGCCGTCCTTGTCGGGGATGGAGAAGACTTGGCGTCACTGGGTGTCTCGGATTTCTCCTTATCTTTGCCTGATCCAGAAGACTCCATCGAGCGGCCAAAGAGACCTCGGTGCTGCCTTTTGGTAATAACCGATCCCGTCTCGCCCTAGACAGACGCACATCAGCGAGTTGCAACACATGACGAGAAAACGAACACGCTCACCTCGCTCTGAGCACCCCCATCCTCATCTTCGGCCCCCTCTGACTTCTCCTCCGGAGCACCAAGCGCACCTTCACTCGGAGACAACAAAGATTGTGTCTCTGGCAAAGCTCTGAGGCCGAGCCCCGCTACGCCGACTAAACCTGCTCTTTCAATCCCAGCAGCCACGCTGACACCCTCGACCGAGCCGCCGCCATTCACGCTCGCGCCCACACTCGACACACTCGACACGCGCTTTGAAATGAGCGGACTCGTAAATGTTTCCCCTTTGGGGCTCTCGAGGCTTCCAGGACCGGTCAAAGTGGAAGAGGGCGGTCCGTTGAATGTCGATCCCATGCTTGTGAACATGGGGCTATTTAACGAATGTTGCGTTGATCCGCTCGGTGAATGGGCGTACGCGAACGACTGAGAGACAGAATGGGTGATACATTGTGTGTGCTGGTGGTCCGTTAGAATGATCGAAGGAGGGCGACGGAGCTCTGCAATGGCGTTTGCAATACGCATGCGCTTCCCAAAAGCCACGATACCAATCTCTGCCTTGAGAAGATTGATATCGAGCTCAAGGAGGACATCTCCCGTGATTTCTTGTTCTACAAGACAACGACGTCACGGAAAGTCGAATGGTTCAGGAATCAAACTAACCAATAAACTTTTCATACACGTCAGGACCGAATCCTTTCGACTTTAACCACTCAACGACTTCGTCGACAGTCCATTCTGAAGAAGCTGCTGACTTCTTTTGCGCTTCGGCCTCGGGTGCTGGCTGCGCAGGTGTCCCCGCGGAACCCTTTCCCCCGGACGACACACTGTTCTGCTGGGATGGTTGCCGAGAGTGTTGGCGGGTCCCAGAGGCAGTGAGAGCTGGCGACGGAAGAGCAGCAGGAATATCACGAGTAACGCTGGTGGGTCGTGCCGCTGGCTCGGGGGAAGTGGTCATAGGGATCATATGTATAGACATAGGTACGATGGGAACGGGTGCGGCAATCTTGATGGCATCAGATGTAGTGGGAGTTGAAAGCGGCCTCGGTGAACGTCTGTCGTTGGGGATTGGAGAATGTGTTGACCTCAACGGGGAACTGGAAGGAAGTGAGGTCCGATTCGCCTGCGCGGCGCGCTCCCCGGTCTCTTCTTCCGGAGAGGAGGGATCATCCTTGGGAAGAATATCAGAAGAAGTCTCGGTCGAGTTCTTCCGTCCGTGGCTCTTTGCAACCGAGTTTCGACGTGCTTCCTCCTCCTCCTCTTCCTCAGGAATGTGTGGATGGTCACGTGTAAAGTGCATGTGCTGCAGGTGTCGAAACGCAGAGTCTTCTTCTTCACCCTCACTCTCGTCACTCATCTCCACATCGATTGGGGGTGCGTTCGTGCGTTCGTGCATATCTTGCGCCTCTCGGGCTTCTACCGCAGCCTGTGCTTCCACGACCCTGCGGGCTTGTTCGGCAAGCTTGTCCCGAGCGCTGCGATGCCAACCTTCCCCGATCTCTCCGTCAGTTTCTGTCCCGTCCGTTTCCCTGTCCGTATCTCCATCCCGAGTACTCGAAAAGCTAAAACTCTGTGCTCCATCTCGGTCGTTTCTTCCGAGCTGCTCGATGGCCTTTTGAACATCAGTCATCGTCGCTCTCATGACTTCAGCGTTATCGCCGTCAGGCTCCCCGACGGCTATGCCAATCCTGGAATCCGAGTCGACATCTTCCAAGGATGTCGACTCTGGTTCTTCGCCGAGAGGACTGAGTGAGTCGGGTGGGGTGGTAATGGGGTCACTAGAGGAGGCAGAAGAGGAGGTAGAAACTCCCCCAGGGGGCGCCGCTGATGTCGTATAGCTCTGAGGAAACAATCCAACTTTGCCTGCGACATTACGGCCCTTGAAACGAAAGAGCGGTAAGCAACGAATGAACGGCGACATCAACGTGGGGTGAGGGGGATGAACGCAGCAGGGGGGTGGTCAGCGTGGCGTTGGGGGGGGGAAGAATGAACACGGGCCACGCGTCGGATGGACACATGTGGGGTGTGTTTGGAAATTGAAAGGACGGTTGGAAGTGTGCTCACCTGCCACCATCCGTCATCGTACCGGTCGTCTTTCTCGACGACCTCGATGGGTTGCCCAGCTTCAAAGGCTATTTCGTCCTCGTGTTCGGGTACGAAGTTGTGTAGAGCGTAGACATACTCTGGCATCGTGGACGGCGGTTAGATGTTAAGGATTAGCCAAGTCTGGAGATGAGCGAGCGTAAGACGGACAGGTCGAGGCGCCGAAGCGAGCTTGCCAGTTGTACACACCTGTCAGAGAAATGTACGTGGCTAAATAGACGACTCGTGGGTTTTTACTAGTTTCTACCCTGTCAAAATGCTCAGTCGGCGTTGGCGTTGGCGTTGAGCAAAAACGAGCTGAAGCGACGTCGCGGCGTGCCCTGAGTGAGGGCATCCCCTCCCAAATTCGCGAGCAAGCCGGCTCAACGCAACTTGGCGAACCAGCTCACAAAATCTATCGGCGAGATTAATTGATCATTTAGTTTCTATTGCACATGGTCACAATGACTGCCCGCCGTCTAAGTACGATTAATGTTGCAAGACACGCCGCGCTGCACGACTGATGGCATCTCTCTCTTAGCCTTCGTGACCGGGAACGCGAACAAATTGATAGAAACCAAGTACATCCTCTCGCAAGGCATTCCGATCGAAATCGATTCACAGGATCTCGATAGCAAGTTGGCCTTCTCGCAGGATTGTACTCCAAAGAAATTGACATTTGCCGTTAGTTCCTGAGTTGCAGGGTACCACCCAAGAAGTTGCGAGAGCCAAATGCCGACGGGCTGCAGAGCTGGTGGGGTCACGTACTTGTGAACGTACCCATACTCATCGCAATAGCTCGGACGTGCGTGCATCACGGAGGACACAGCACTCTGCTACGAAGCACTCGGCGGCCTTCCAGGACCATACATCAAGCATTTCATGAAGACTATCGGTCATGAAGGTTCGTTCCGCGTGTTCTGATCGGCAGTATCTATCGTTCGTTTTGACGTTGTGGTCGCTTTGATAAGGTTTAAACAACCTTCTCGTTGGCTTCCCAACCAAAGACGCCTATGCGCTGTGCACGTTCGCATATAGCGCTGGCCCAGGCTCGGAGCCCATCCTATTTGAAGGCCGAACTGACGGCACAATTGTGCGCGCACGAGGGCCAACTACATTCGGCTGGGACCCAGTATTCCAGCCGAAAGGCTTCGACAAGACGTGAGTATCGTCTGTAGTTTTGTTCTCGGTTTATGCTGATAACTTCCAAAAGTTATGCGGAGATGACCAAGGAGGAAAAGAATGTCATCTCCCACAGATATCGTGCACTGGACAAGCTGAGGACGTATCTTGCTTCCCTGCCCACCGAATTTGCAGACACCTAAGCTAGACGTGTACTTTTACCTACAATGGCATGAGTTGAAAACACTACAAAGCTGTGGTTTACCGGCAAGCAGTTGCGTTGCCGGTTTCCGATATCCGATCAGAACTTTTCTCCGTCTATCTGCTCGCCGTCCATTTTCTTTCTGGCTCGAACGCTCAGAACAAAATACTGGGGCAGTCGATGTGCTGAGTTCATGCCAACAGAAATTTTCCAGGGCCACATTTGATGCAGCGCCAAATCAATTTATTCCTTGACCAGACATCGCCATACACATGCCGCCTATACACACTCCGAGGAAGAAGGCCCGAATATACCTCGACCCCGATGAGGGACCGAAGAAATCAAACCTCACAAATCCCCTCCAAAAACAACGCGAGCAACTCCCGATAGCCAAGGGTAAATTTCCCAATCCCACTCATTCGTTGATGACATCTCAACATGTGATTCTCCAGGCAAGGACGCTCTTATTCGCGAAATCCGTGACAACGATGTCACTATTCTTTTGGGTGAGACGGGATCTGGAAAGACTACCCGTACGTGTTCATGTTCGTTTGTTCCATCCAGTCTTCCAGTCTCACCAGACCCCTGAAGCACAGAGGTACCCCAATACATACTCGAAGCTGGACTTGCGGGGAATGGTATGATCGCTGTCACACAACCTCGTCGTGTCGCAGCCACCTCCCTCGCCGCACGCGTCGCCGCAGAGCAGAATGTCACCGTCGGGGGATTGGTGGGCTACTCTGTGCGGTTCGATGAAGCTTGCCAAGCCCAGACGAAAATCAAATATGTCAGTGACGGTATGCTCGTGCGCGAGCTACTGTCAGATCCCATATTGTCTCGCTATAGTGTCATCATACTTGACGAGGCACACGAGCGGACCCTTCGCACAGATTTCTTAATCGCAAATCTCAAGACCATACAGGCGAAGAGAAATGAAGGCGACGTTAAGAAGGGAAAGAGAAACCATTCCGTGTCGGTATCGAATCCGCTCAAGATTATTGTCATGAGTGCTACCCTTGACGCCGAAAAGTTCAGCCGATTTTATAACAAGTTTGTTCTTTGTTTCAGATTTCATATAACCTGCTCATTAGTAGTTAGTACTCGAATCTTGTACGTCAAGGGTCGCCAACACCCTGTCCAGATATTCCACACGGTTATTGGTCAAACGGACTATGTCGAGTCTGCACTACGGACTTTTTTTCAGATCCATATCGATAAACCACCAGGCGATGTTCTTATATTTCTCCCAGGTCTGCGTCGTTCAATAGGGACCCCTCTGTGCCTGCTTATGGAGACTTACATCACCACCGAACAGGCCAAGAAGATATCGAGAGTTTAAAAAAATCAATCGAGAACTACACCAAACGGCTTCCCATAGAGCGTATGGGTGTGGGTCCTTCTACTGTGCATCTATATGTCATCCAAGCTCAGATGCCGACCTAGGTTACGGTATGTCCGATGTACGCATCATTGCCACCCTCCCAACAAGCTCGAATATTTTACTCGACCTCACCAAACATGAGGAAGTGTATATTGGCAACGAATATCGCCGAAACGTCTATAACGATACCTGGGATCAAGTACGTGATCGATACTGGAAAATGTAAGGAGAAGAGATATGTGTCAAAAGATACCGGGTGTGGTAAGAACTTTCTCTTCTTCGTAGGTGTTACCTGATCGTTCATACGACATTTAGGATTTGATACCCTACTGACCCGGGATATCACGAAATCATCCGCCATGCAGCGCGCTGGTCGTGCGGGGCGTGAGGTATATACCGTCTGTGCTTTCAAAGCGTTGTGACTGACCAATTCCAGGGCCCCGGATATTGCTTTCGCTTATACACCGAGGAAGCCTTCAATAAGATGGCGATCTCTGCAGAGCCGGAGATCCGCCGCTGTAGTTTAACGCAGTGTGTATTACAACTCAAATGTCTCGGCCAAGATCTGGAAGAGGTAGAATTTATGGATCCGCCAGATTATTCTTCGGGTGCGTTTTGGTTGATGTGCTTCAACTCTTTCTGATGGCAGCACAGTGGTCTACGCCTTGAAAACGCTCTGGTTATTGGGTGCACTGGATAATTCCAAGACCCTGACAACCCTTGGTCGGCAGATGGCCACCTTCCCTATTGAGCCCTACCTTGCTCGTGTCATCCTCGCATCGAAAACACACGGCTGTGCTTCTGAAGTAATTGACATTGTCGCCTTGCTATCCTCCTCGTCCAAACTTTTTCTTGACGTGTCGGACCAGCGGGACGCCATCGCAGATGCGCGCCGCAAATTCCGACATCCAAGCGGTGACCACCTCACGATGCTCAACGCCCTCCGGTCCTACCAAGAAATTGCAGCCAGCGAAAGTAAAGGCGAGCGCAAGGAATGGTGTCGGAAGCATTACTTGAACGAACGAACATTTACGGAGGCGCTCAAAATTAGGGATCAGCTGAGAGTGACATGTGAGAAGGCAGGACTCGACTGGAGGACGTCGAGGAGCGATATGGAGGAGGTCGTGTTGAGGTGTTTTACCATAGGACTGAAGCAGCAGAGCGCGCTGTTGCAGCCGGACGGGTCGTATAAGCAACTTATGGGACCGTTCGTCGTTAAAATTCACCCTGGGTCGACACTCTGCGACAAAAAGGTGCCGGCGATCATATTTGACGAGCTGGTATGTCCACGTATTTTCATCTTTTTTTCAGTTCTGGCGTGTTTATGCGTTTCACAGGTGTTTACGAGTCAGATTTATGCACGAGGGGTCTCCTCCGTGCCGCGAGGTTTCCTCAATGATAGCACACCGACGACGACAAACGGACTCATTACCAGTAGATGATAGTGCAACTTGGACAGCACCCTGTTCATCTTTAATCTAATCTTGTCCCGTCGGTGTCACGTCAGTGCCTCGTGCACGCTTGGCATTGCAACCGACCTGCCAATTGGGACAGGTCATTTTGCCGAATGAGTTTACCGTCGTCTGCGCTCTTTGTCCTGCATTCAGTATCACACTCAAAGGCGATGGGCAGGGTCGATGAGCGAGAAGAACTTCCCCACAGCATTCCTGGGAATGCATCCATACAAGTCAAAGGTACGCGGCCCAGCGAGACGTTTCGCGCATCACGACAAGGGTCGTTGAACGTCCTTGAGCGGCCTCGTGGTCGGACAAGTGATAGGTCGACTCACACACGCCGTTCCTCTTTCCAATGTAGAACTCGTCCAGCGCTTGTTGTGCATGTTCACGAACAATGGGTTTGGGACGCGGACGGCACGACATTTGGACCTCGTCGAGGTTTCGATCGTACCCAACGCCGATGAACCAACGAGACGAGAGGCGAGAGTGGTGTTGGAGATGACAATCACCGAAGGTTCGTATATATATATAAAATTGGGCAAAATTGGGCCCGACCCCGGTCGAATCCGTTTGACTCATCATCACCATGTTCTACATATACTGTCATGTATATTGGCTCTTCCGATCCGTCGTCGGCTCGTTTCTCGACACGCAGACATGCTGGATGTTGGTGGGAAGATGCACGGTGCCAGTATCATACATCTCGTCGACATGTACGTATTCCTTCCCAATTCTTGCTCTCGGTTGTCCTACGGGTTCATTCCGTCAAAACCGAGGGATGCGATCGTTTTGTTGACATGTACGCTCATGCCTTGCAGATGTACGACGCTCCCAATTGCTGCCATGTCGTTGGCGAGTGGTAGGGCCGGTCTGCCGGGGGTATCGCTGAACATCGATACCATATACCATGCGCCAGCAAGCTTGCAAGTATTTTCTTGTTCTTCTTCCTCCTTGTTCGCGACTTGCAGACACATGACGACAGGGGTGATAAACTCAGGTTGATCAATACGAGCACGACGATCGGGACACGCACGCTGGGTGCACGAATCGAAGTGAGTATATAGCACCCCCCCTGTGGTTGTTTACGCTGCAGATTCTGCGAGGGTTGATATGACTGACTGTGGTTGTAGATATGGGACGTGACGCATCACCGGCTCGTTGCGTCTGCCACGCAGGTCAAGATGTCGCCGTCGAAATTGTAACCTATCCGACAGGCATCCGCGTCACGATCACGAGCGAGACTCTTGTTTTGGGGGCGTTTCTGAGGTCGGGTACTCAGTGGACGCTGGGATTTGGGTACTAGATGATTGGATTATTATGAGATGCACTCTCGTCGTCTATTTCTTGGCTCACCCCGAGCGTGTACGGTGGTCGTTACTGTGGCAGGTTGTAGCGTGGAATATTCTGGTCTCGATCTCACTTGAGATAAGATGACTCGGGGGTCCGACTCGGAATCGGGCTTGACCGAGCCCGCGTACACTTCATCTTCCCTGATCACTCCCAGCTCACTTGATATCACTGATCAGCAGGTCGAAACTGGGCATGAATGTCGGTTTGCTAGAGACGTGTCTACTCACAGGGCGATGGGATGATGAGCTCTCTGCTTCCCTGGAAACGTACCCTGCGACGAAACTCGCCAAAGCCGTCGTCGACGGTGACTTTCGAGCCGTACTCACATCGACGTACGCTCAAGACATTTTCAGAGTGCACCCCGCTGTGACGTTCAACGAGCCTTACGAGCGTCTGTTCCAGTGGTCCCTCCCCTCCGTCTCTGACGTGCAAGAGCAGGAACTCATCCGCCTCATCGTGGGGGTGGCCTGTCTCCACGTATTCGTTCAGGCCAACTGGACAGGCCCCGACCTCGACGTGAAACCCTCCGACATCCTCGCCTTTCCCGAACCCTCATCCGTCTCAGATTCCCTTCTCAACTCAAAGGCCGTCAGTGAACTCGCCTACGGAGGTGAACCCGCATATCACCTTGCCCAATTCGCCGCCTTTCTCCGGTTCGCGCAGATCATATTTAGTGCCCCTTGTGCGCAGTTAAACTATACGCCCTGGTGGCGCTTGAGGGTGTCCATCATCCATGAACAGTTACTGGACGAAGCCGTACCATTGCCGTCAGACGTTCTCGGTTCTCTAATCCCTCTCATCGAGCGCACTAGTACATCCGACCCTGACCTCGCCGGTCGTCTCCAACTAGAACAAGGTCTCTTGGAACATATATTTTCTCATGACAAGTCTGCCGCGGAGTGTTTTGTTCGTGCCGCTCGCGCGACGGGGTTACAGTATGAACTTACAGGCGCGCTGGGAAAGCGGACAAAGTTCCAGGAGAACGCCTTGTCCCAGCTCGTGCTTCTCGCCGAAAGCAGGAGGCGAGATGGTGACGTCCGTGAGCGTTCCTCCGCCGATACCAATGCCTCCGTTGGACCCTTGAACGGGTCGAACTTCCAGAACGGCGGATCAGAAGAGATGACGGTTATCAAAGCTGGTCTTCCAGAGACCCTGCCATTGAATGACGATACCCTCCTCGAGCAAACCGAGTTCACGTCGTCAAACCCCTCTACGACGGCCTTGCTCCGTCACCTCGATCCGTCCTCGCAGCCCCCTTTACACCCACTCGACCAATGCATCCTCTTGTCCCTGTGCCTAAACGTGCGCAATACGTCGCCTTCGCACGGTTTGACAAGCGAGCAAATGTCTCCTTACGTTGCTCGGGTCATATCACATCCTAGGAACTGGTCCGTTCACACCATGGCACTCCTCCTCCGGTCCCGGCTCGAATCGACTCGCACACGGACCGTCGAGCGTTCCACGTTACAACTCCAAGCGCTCATAGACCAGATGCCTACTGCGGATTCGGAACTCTCCGAAAGGCTGCTCTACTTCCACTCGATTCCCTTGCCCAGTAGATGGGAAATGGAGCGTGAGCTCGCGTTGCGTTACCTCTCCATCGGCGTCGTTAAATCTGCACTCGAGATCTTTGAGCGGTTGGAAATGTGGGAGGAGGTCGTCAAGTGCTGGCAATCGATGGAGCGTCGCGATCAAGCGATCACCATCGTCCGCGATCTTCTTCAAGGTCGGAAGGAAGAAGCCGACAGCGTCATCTCGAAAGGAAAAGACGTTTCGGCCGCCCGACGGACCACACTTGACAGCGCGAGAGAGGCCAAGCTGTGGTGTCTCCTCGGAGATCTCGAGCCCGAGCACGCCGCCACGCATTACGAGCACGCATGGTGTTTGTCAAAAGAGACGTCGGGCCGTGCCGTGCGCTCGTTGGGAGGGTATTATTTTGCTCGGGGGGAGTTTGCGCGCGCTGTACCGTGCCTCTTGAAAGCGGTGGCTATTAACCCACTGTTATCTCGACCGTGGTTCATCCTCGGTTGTGCGTACATACGGATGGAGGACTGGGAGGGCGCACGAGACGCGTTTAGCCGATGCGTCGGTATCGACGACGAGGATGCGGAGAGCTGGAATAATTTGGCGACTGTCTATCTCCGCTTAGACGAAGCGCGCAAAGGCGTCGGCGAAAATAAAGACGAGGCACCCAAAGTAAGTCTCTCGCACGGGGGAACATCTGTTCCGGACGTAAAGAAGGACTGATGATGATGACGGGGGTTCAGGCCAACGACGTGTCCTGTAAATCCGTCTCGTTCTCGAACAAGACGCTCGCCTTTCGGGCGCTCAAGCAGGGCGTCAAATATAGGTATGAAAATTGGCGCATGTGGACTAATTACATGATCGTCGCTGTAGACGTCGGAGAACTCTCTGAGGCATGTCGTGCACAAGCTCGGATCGTCGAAGAACGTGCGGCCAAGATTGGCGCAGAATGTGTGGACGAAGACGTTTTGGCGCGTTTGGTGGATGCGGTGACGCGAGCGTCGGACGACACTGATCGTTCCGCCGGCGCTGACGGTGGAAAAGACGGAACACGAACACGAGCAGAAGCAGAAGCAGGAGGAGAAGCACGTGAGGATGCGCAGGCGCAGGCGCAGATTGATGCTGTCACGGATCCAAACCAAGGAGGCGGATTGCTCCGACGCGTTTTGGATCTCTTTGAGCGGACGATCTTACCACGTGTGTCCTCCCCCGGGATCTTGCACACGTACGCGCGGCTGCTCACATGGCAGACCCGGTGGGAAGATGCGCTCAAAGCCTATCTGGACAGTTATCGTTGCGGTACGGCCGGGACGTTTGAGAAAGGCGACACGGACGTTGAGAAATGGCGGGAGGCCGTGCGTGGGGTGGAG
Source organism: Butyriboletus loyo (assembly GCA_038093515.1). NCBI lineage: Eukaryota > Fungi > Basidiomycota > Agaricomycetes > Boletales > Boletaceae > Butyriboletus > Butyriboletus loyo. The sequence goes on along the minus strand of JBBPSI010000023.1, from coordinate 146,474 downwards.
GATGTCGTGGACGTTCTGAGAAATTTCGGGCCTCGGGTGCAAGGCTTCAATTGGAGGCACCAGGGACGGAGCATCGTGCGGACGTTTGTCGGGCGATCAAAAGATTTCGAAGAAGAAGAACCGGAGTGGTCCCGGTTACTAGAGATTCAAAACGAGCTTCGGGAGTGAGGGATATGCAAACGATGACGGTGGTAATATACGCTAGATATTTTGGCACAGAAGCGTGATCGATGTAAAAATGGAATGAACCGAAACGATGATGGGCGGAGAGGGGGGGAGGGAGGATAATGTTTCACGATGACCGTGACCGACCGGATCAAAAGAAGAAAAAAGGGTCCATAGCAAGTAGGATGGGAAACAAGAAGACGAAATCGGTTTACGGCCTAGGGCTCTGAAATATGAGTGGGTGTACATAGTTGAGATTGAAAATATGACGGCAGGAAAGCAAGGAGAGGGAGGAGAACAAGATGGGTCTAGGATTGCCAGCTCAGTGCCATGGCCATGCGATTGAGAGTGAGCGTGGTCAGTATCTCAGTCACGACGCTGAGACCGGCCAGTTTGATCGTGAGCCGAGCATTGAATACGTCCTCGGGTTGACTCAGTTCCCAAGTTGCGATCGTCGTCCGTCCATCGACGCACTGTGCAAAACGTCACGTCAGACAACGGGAACGTATGCACATGTACACATCCAAAAAAAAAAAAGAGGGCGAAAGGGCGAAAGGGGATCCCTAACCTCCATTTTCTGTGGAAAGATCTTCCACTTTAGTTCTTTCCCATGTTGTGTCGTAAAATAGCGTGATCTATTATTCGCGTGAGCCCTTTCCGCACTTGCGCCAATTAGACATGCGCCTCCCCGCCGGGACGACGACGGGGGGGGGAGGGTGAGAGTGGACGTACGTGCTGCCGTCTTTCTTTTGTCGGATATGATGTGCCATCGGGACTTCTTTTCCATTTCCGTACACGAGAAAGCCGCGCGCCTTGTTCGGGCCGAAATAGAGGTAGGCGTTGTTCGGTCCCATGATGCCGGGATGTTGTTGACACCATTCCGGCTCACGGGCGACCTGGACGATGTTGGGGTGTTCGTGGACCTAGTGAGAGATGAGAGGTGACCTGATGAGGGACGGTTGGGCGAAAGAGTGGACCGACCGTTTTCCTGGGAACGGGAAATGAAAGCTCGTGAGCTGTCAGAATGGCGTCGGCAAGCGTAGACGTACACTGTGAAGGCGGGTCTACTTTCTAGATCTTCGAAACGATGTGAAAAGGGGTCGTTATTGAACTGCAAGAGAACGTATGTAGCAGACATGGTTTGGTGGGGGGGGATGGGAAGGAGAGAGAGAACATCGGACGGGTCTGCTTTTTGTAACTGAACAAGGGCACTCTCGATCGGGAAGTTTATCATGGATCACAGCCACAAAGAGAAGCCCACGTGGTATCCAAAATGTGCCACGTGGGAGCGAGCCGCATCACCAATGGGTTTCGATATTCGTACCGCGTGGCTTTTTTGTTTTTTTTTCCGAAACAAGATCGTAATTTTAGTTTACAAAGCGGTCAATAACGAGGGCTGTCGTCTTGGCTACGTGTGCTTTCATCAGTCATACACTGCGAACGGTCGGTCAGCCACGGTCCGTCAATCACCGCGTTCGTCCTACCGTGAACGATGCCTGGGAAAGGGTCAAACGGGTTCGCCACCGCAGAAACGACGAGCGCAACACACCATGAAACAGAGTCCAGACGAGAATGAAGGTAAAGAGAGTGTCTTGGCCTGGGTTGACCAGTTCTGCGAGCCCGCCAGATAGGTATTTTGCGGGCTTCCCTTTGCAATTGACGGCGTATATCACGAACGACGTCGACAGCACGGACGCAGCGAACAAGGCGAAACCGTGCCAGTTCTCCAGGCCGAGTATCCCGGCCACAGCACCAGCAAAGCACGAGGAGAGGAACTTTACGGAGGTGAGGGATTGGTTGTGCAAGACGTTCGGCGCAAACACGAGCTGATCAGAGGGCGACGCCATCGGACGCTTGGAAATGAAGACAGGCGAGACTCATCAAAGTTGAATTTCCCACGATCTAACTTACCCCTATCACCGCAAAGCTGCATATTTATAAAAATAAAAAATGATCGATGGATGGCGTGAGATCGAGATCATTCCCAGCGACCAACCCTCCTCCATTCCACCCTCATCATCATGTGCAAGTTATCAGACGGCGCAGTCATCAAAGTCGGCGTGATCGGCGCTACGGGGACGGTCGGTCAGCGTTTCATCACCCTCCTCGCAAACCATCCGTGGTTCTCCATCCACGTCCTCGGCGCTTCCGCCCGATCAGCTGGAAAGCCCTACTGGAAGGCCACGAACTGGAAGCAGACAACACCGATACCCACCATCGTGAGAGAGACGATCGTACGAGAGTGCCAACCGGAGCACTTCATAGACTGCTCCATCATCTTTTCTGGCCTCGATGCCGACGTCGCCGGAGAGATAGGCAAGCATCATCTCCGCACCCCCCGGCTCATACTCATCCGTTTGCTCCCATAGAGGGCGCTTTTAGAGCGGCAGATCTCGCCATCTTCTCAAACGCCAAGAATTATCGACGCGATCCACATGTCCCACTCGTCGTTCCCCTCGTCAACACTTCCCATCTCGCCATGATCGCACAACAACAAGCCCTCCACGATCCCCCTCTCAAAAAGGGCTTCATCCTCACAAACGCCAACTGCTCCACGACAGGCCTCGTCATACCCCTCCGCGCGCTCGAAAAATCGTTCGGCCCGCTCGAATCATCCATCGTCACGACGATGCAAGCCATCTCCGGTGGTGGCTACCCCGGCGTACCCAGCCTCGACACCATCGACAACGTCGTCCCTTTCATCGGCGGCGAAGAAGAGAAGATGGAATGGGAGACCCTCAAGATTCTCGGAAACCTCGTCGATGGGGATGATGGGTTGAAAACGTTCGACATGCGTGCGCGTCAGCCCTTGCGCGTCTCCGCTTCCTGTAATCGGGTCCCCGTCATCGACGGTCACCTGATGACCGTCTCCGTGCGATTCGCAAAGAGGCCACCCCCGAGCCCGCAGCAGGTGCGTGAGGCGCTCGTGGCGTATACACCCGATGCACCCGCTTGCCCTTCCGCCCCCGTGCATGCCATATTTGTGCACGAGGAGCCCGACCGTCCTCAGCCGCGCTTGGATCGGTATTACCAGGATGGCGCGGGCGTCTCGGTCGGTCGAGTGCGCCAATGTCCCGTGCTGGACGTCAAGTTTGTCGTGCTCGCCAACAACGTCTCCATCGGTGCCGCAACGAGTAGCATCATCAACGCGGAGCTCGCGGTGCTGAAGGGAATCGTCCATTGAATCCTGTCGTGTACCGTGCAACCCCTTGCAGTATCCACTATCTAGTTCAACACGCGTAGAGCAGGGGCTTAGGATCAGACCAAACGTCGATCATCAAAAAGAATGGTATGGTACTCCAAAGATGTACTATTAACAAAGTAGCTACCATACCATCAATGTCAGTGAGAATCCATTCACCCCGTTCGTGAAGAACGGTCGCGCATCCGAACGAACGTGTCAACCAGGCTCATCATGTTGCCAATGCCCTTCTCTTCTGGGAGCCAATCACCGTTGTTGACGCAGAGAACCTTCATCCGTTCGTGGTACATGAGGTCCGGAAGTAACTTTGGCGTAATCAAAAAGTATTGGCAACTGTCAGGCTTGCAGGTCACCTCGACCATGGAATTATGCACCGCGCGTTCTGCACGCTGGTCCATGCCCTGATAGAACCGACGGATGAGGATCATCCGCCGGAGAAGGGATAGATAAAGGATGGTCGTCAGGGAACGCTCCTGAAAGAACGGCATCAATGTCCATCAAGGCCGAGACCAAACGCAGCTCACTCCTCCAGACTGCCTCTGGCCAGTCAGAAGCTGCAGCTTCTCCTTGTCACGGAATTTTACGAGGATGTCGATTGCCCACTTGTCGTAATCTTCATGTGGACTGATTCTGATCTCGCCAGCACAACCAATCCCTGTTCGTCGCGTAAGGTGTAGAGCAATTACTCGAGTAACGCAACTTACGATCAAAGGCGGCAGAAAACTTCTTTCCGATGCTTTCCACCAACCTTTCGAGGGCAGGTTGCCAATTTTCCTATTCAAGTTAAAAGCCTCCCTTTAGCCTGTTATGTGAAAACCTCACGTACCCTGGCTGCTTTGATTTCCCGCTCCAACCGTTGATTGCTCTTCTCTCTCCCTTGCAATATCTTAGTCAGCTTTGCGATCTGGACATAGATTAACACACGTTTGAGAATTACAAGTGGCTGACCATACCTCTGCTTTTCTCTTGTCGTACTGTTCAATCACTCCTGGATTCGTCTGCATGATCATTTCGATGTTGGCTTGTTGAGTCTCGAGATCCGCCCGCAATTCCTCTACTGTCCGGTCATGAATAGAACCATCCTTGACGGCACTTTATCAGCATCCTGTACTTCTCCAGAGGGATAATTCAGGGTCAACGCACCACTTCCATTTTTGTGAATTGATCCTGGAATTCTTGGTCCATGCCCCGCACGAGCGTCACACTCAAATCTCGCTTTTCCTTGGCATCAGCTTTCAACGTGACGTAGATCCGATGAGCTGTGCACATGGATGAATATATGTCCGCGGGAATGACATGATAATTCACCATCCTCAAACTCGGCGAGCGCTCGCTGATACCCAGCGTCCTTTGCCTGACATAGGACTTCAAGTGCGTTCTTGTTCGCTCCGACTTGTAAAAACTCAAGCCCGCTACGTGTGGCAGCTGCTTGATCGGCAACGGCAGCATGGATGAGTTGCTAGGTGATCGATAGCACGTGAGCGTCCAAAACCGACTCGGCGCGGACAGTAAAACTGACGGCATACTCCAGGGAGATCTTCACGCGTTTCCTTGACAATTCAAGCAGCTTCCTCTTGAAACGAGTCCGCTCCTCATCAGCTGAGGGTGCACTTTCCAACACCTTGAGCTTATTCTTGCTGGTCACTACCGATGGGTCGCAACCATTCATATGAAATACCACCGAATGAGGTGTTCAACGTACTAATCTTGGCATTTAACGTCGCCAGATGCTTCTGCGCATTCATCACTGTCTTCTTTCGACCGTCAAGGGCTTCCTTCAAGGAAGTTTAGCCGAGTAATATCGCAGGTAAATGGAGAGCACCTGACAAACGTCGTCTTATACTGATTTTCCTTCGCTCTGATTTCTCGGTCCTCTGCTGCGAGGGTATTGGCGTCCTCATTGGTATCCTCAAGGGCTTGCCTTGCTTCTTGAATAACTTGATCCAGTCTTTTTTTAATCTCAGGGTCAACTGCAGCCCTGTGAGGTCATTTTATAATGGGAACTTCAAAGCAACCCACCAGCATTGCTGACGAGATTGCGAGCTGGCTGAACTTCACGTGTTGTGTTCTGCGCGGCACGTTTCCCGTATCGCGAGCGCTGGACCATGTTGATCACGTTTCCGGCTATGAATGTGGCTCCGCCACTGCTCCCACGAGGACCAATACGCGAGACAGCCTCCATAGCATTGGCTACGTCGACCTTTGAACCGTCAAGGGCAATAGCCTACGCGAAACGCATAAGTCGAACGCCAAAAAAAGAAGGGACGACGCACGGTACGATGCAGATTTATTTCCCGGCTCAGGTACCACAACAAGCCATCGGGGCAGCTGATTTTATCAAGAGCATACATGTCAAAACCCAGGCTCTTCAGCTACTCAAGAGTTAGAAGAATCTAACGGTAGAACCTGGAACGGACCTCTTCTTCGCTCATTGGTGGGCCGACATGATCGACTTTGGGACGGAACCAAGTGTTGATCCTTGCATCCTTCCTCAAGCCCGCCTCGTTCGAGTCGTTCAAGCAACGATTGAGCAATTCATAATCTTCTTCGCATTGTGCTACAAGGGTCTTGAGACAATGGGGATTGTTAGGAATCGCTATGGAGAAATGTATTCATGGTCGTCCACCTTCAGTTGATTGGCATTGAAGCAAGCCTCCACAGCATTCGCGAACCTCTTGTCAGGTACACTGCAACAGATCATGGATGGCTCAAACACCTCCATTTTGAACCTACTCTGATTGTTGCGAAGCCATGCGACCGCGTCGGCATGGTCCCGATCCCATGAGCGAAGGTTCTCGAGCTTCCGATGGCGCTCATCTTCCAATTTTTGTAACCTGACGCCATAAATAATGAGGGTAGGCCAAGGTTAGGTACAAATCTCTTACTGCCCCATGGCTTCGTTGATCTTTGCTTTCTGGGTGGCCGATGCATCGATATTAACCTTCTGACGCTCTTGAAGTTCTTCCATGCGGTTCTTCGTACGGTTGTGGTCCATGTTCAATTGACGCTAATTTGCGGGCAGCGTAAGCATCGTCAACCGCAGCATCGTTAAAGATTACAACGGACAATCTGATTGTTTATTGCTTGTAGATCTTCCAGTTTGGGTGGATTTTCGATCTCGTTTTGCATATTCCTGATCTGGTTTTCGAGATCCTTGATTTTCTTCGTGCGGTCTCTCTCAGCACGCTTCAATCCAATAAGTTTGTTAGAGACTTCCTCGGCCTCGTTCTCCTGCAAAGGATTTGAGTATTTTCGCTCAGACGGAGGTAAAAGTGAAACATACAAGCTTATCGCTTTCATGCCATCTTGCCTTCATCTGCTGGAACTTTGCCTTGGATGCATTCTTCTTCTTCTCCCGAGCCCTCTCAAATTCCTTGTACTGGGCAGCCAATTGTCTGTACACGCGTTACAAAGCCAAGTCTCCATGAAGGGAACGCATACTCACTCGCGCTTCGTGTGTACCGGAGTATTTTTGTCTCGGAGTTCTGCAACACGAGCATGGAGTTCGCGCTGGCGTTCCTTGGCCTGTGCATAGCGGTCCTTCGCCTCGTGATATTCATTGACGGGGATCAAAACTCTCAATACAGCGATCTGAAGAATATTAACACGACAGAGATCGACTGCAAAGGAATTGGACATGCCTCTTTCTCGATCCGCATCCGCTCTTGGTACCGTACTACGTCTCGCTCCAGCTGAGCATTTCGCTCCTCCATTACTCTGAGGGATTCTCGTTCCTCTTTTATACGCTGCAATGACTGTGTCAACAAACTCGACGAAGCTTGGTATAATGGGTATACATCACCTCTTGTATCGCTTTGAGCTCCTTGCCAGAAGTAATAAGGGTATTATGCCACCTTGTTAAGTTGGTATCACCCGCGGCTCGCTGAGTCTCCCTAAGCAACTGCTGGGGAGTCATCTGTGCAAACTCGGAGACTTTGTCTTGAGGGAGAAAAGAGCTAGAAACATATATGCACTCAGTATAAGTATTATCATCGGTTCACACTTCTCCATTACCAAAGGTTGCCGACTTGGACGTTTAGCCTCGCCATACGGGTGGATATTTCTTTACCAGTAGTCTGTTGGCCATTGAGAGTGAACGTAGAGGACCTATTCTTCGCGCTGAGGTTGCGCCGAATGATAAGGTTCCGTTCGCCTTTGGCTCCTTTCAGCTCGATTTCAATATAACCCGTTTCCTTATCGTTTTTGACGAAAGAGCTGATCTCGCTCGCGCGACCCAAGATCTAAGATTAGACGTCAATGCCCGATCCCTAGCATACAGGACAGACTCACATTAGGAGGCCAACTCAGACCAAGACAGATTGCACAGGCAATGCTACTCTTCCCAGTACCATTTGGACCGAGAATCATGTTTAGGTAAGGACCTGGACGAAACTCTACCCAATCGTAGGTGACGAAGTTCTGCAACTGGATACGGACTATGGACCCGGGAATGAAACTATGAGGATACCGTAAGAGGAATCCATGTCAATGCCACCAAAAAGGAGTGGCCTACCCATCATTGTCTCGGGGAAGCGTTTGGACGCGCTCCCGTTGCACTCGATTCGGGCTCGAAAGAACGGAAGCGCCGACTGAGTTGACCCTAACACGCTTGCGACCCCTAGGCGTTCCCTCCACTTCATCGTCACCAACTTCCTCGAGCTGTTCACCTTCGCCGTCTTGATCTGCCACATCTTCTTCCGCACCGTTGGGTTGGGAGGGTATCTGTTCCTCGTCCTCGTCTTCGTCAGATTCGACGCGTTGTGCTTTCCCCTTTCTGGCGTTCCCCCGTTCGACCTTCACTCGGTTTCCCTGCGCGTTTACCACGTTCTCTTTAAGAGAGTCACCATCATCTACTGGCGCTGTGCGCGTGCGACGTGCCATTGCTGTCGCGCCTTCAAGAGACTGGAAGAGTCAAGGTAAGAGAGACGTAGTAATGCTTTTAGGGCAGGCCATTTCGAGTGACGCGTGACGGGCCGTATTTACTGGTCCATGTCTACTGCTCCTCAAAGTTGACGATATAACTACACTTTCAATCCACACCATCCCATCACACATGAGCATTCGGAGAAAGAGTACTACACACGATCTTGCGACCCTTCGTTTACACCCAGATGGATCTCGCGTCCAGCAATCCTCTGTAAACGCCAGACATCGCACAGCAGGATCTACCGTTGTAGATTCCAGAGGGAATTGGATTGCAAAAGATGCTGGGGGAAAGAGTTCAGTCAAAAAACGGAGGACCATCAACAACCCACGCACGGGCGACGCTGGCGGCGAGTTCATCGACCTCTCCGGCGACAAGGAACGTACTCAGAGTAAGGGTAAGCAGCTAGCCCGCGACAGCCAAACACCGGACGAGGACGCGCCTCAAGAGCCGGATTCGGAAAAATCGGATGCACGGACTAGACAACGTCTCTCCTTCACGCTCGATCTCAGTTTCCTAGACCCTCCTCCGGTCTCGTCTCTCGAGCATGATATAAACCATTCGGATGCCACCTTTGCCAGAGAACCAGTTATCTCTTTCCCGGACCCAGCCCCTGTAGGTCTACTGTCCTTGGCGTGACAGTTTCTCCCTAACGTTACCCGAGGACCTGTTGAAATCCATCCACCATTTTGCCAGTTGCTACTACCGCGAGAGAGGGCAGCTATCTGATAGTAGCAGAGATTATCGTGGAAAGAAAAAGGAAAGGTACCAGCAATCACAAAGAAACATTCATACTCTCGCTGGCAACGCTCTCCGACGCCAGAACGTCGACTCTGAGACTGAACACACGGAAACGGAGGACGAGATTATTGAAGAAGATGAAGACGAGAGCGAGGCCATGGATGCCGAGGACACACAGAGAGAAGGACCCAGCACTAAAGTGGACACTCAGTACAGGAAGGACATGTACAAAGCTTTCGATGGCTCTGCCCTCATGGCCATAGGTCCGTCGGCAAACTTCGATTTGGAAGCTGACTCAACTTATTGCAGGTATTGTGCTGCAGGAATATGTGGCATATACACTTTCAATGAGACCTTGTACTTCAGAAGAACCTCGAAGCCCGAAACGGAAAAGGACCGGGCAGGAGGAAGTTTTGTCGGAATGACCGTCAGCAACCTGTCACACGAGGATAATAGAATGCAGATATATTGTGTAGAGCGTAAGAGATGTGCAACGAGAGAACGAGAGCTACTTCGACCGTGATGAGGGTGTTGAGACTTTGTTCTTGGAGCCAAGCTTCAAGATGTAATCGTCCGTCAAAGTACCATCCTCCCACCGCTTCAGGATGTTATTGCCGTAGATACCCGGATTTGGCCCACCGAATACCTTGAGTCGCGCCAAGCGCCGGTCTCGTAGCTTGTTCTTGGGTAACATGCCTGAGACAGCATGATAGATGATCTAGCAAGGAAACCACACCCGATTCCAGGGACTTGAACTACGGGAAAAATATGAACATACCTCATTCGGTTTCTTCTCCATCATAGTCTTATAGGGCGTTTCCTTCAGACCACCCGGATACATGGAATGTTTTCGGTACACAAGTTGGTCGTCCTTCCTCCCCGAAACCTTGATATTCCGCGCGTTGGTCACCACGACATAGTCACCACAATCCACTAGACAACAATCAAGCCAGATTCAGAGGTCTAACACCACAGCACTCACCACCCTTGTCATATATTGGTTTATGCTTGCCCATGAGCACAAGCGCTATCCTCTCCGCAAGTTTTCCTAACACTCTCTCCGATGCATCAACATGATGCCACACCCGAGCGTAGGCAAGCGCAGTCTGTCATTTTCCTGAGTAAGTCCCACTTTCATCAGATTGGACAGAAGGTCTTGTACATTACCAACGGCCTGCGACATCCTCGAAAGTTCTCGACACAAATAGACGAACGCGAATTTCAGGGAAAGCAAGCACGTGATCCATATTTATCTACTTATGTAAGCACTCTACAATAAGTTGAAATCGATATCGATCCGCAACAGAAAATCCGATTTTCAGGCGAACAGTCTACTGTACATGACTTCGAGGGAGACAAGTTTCATTTTTATCCGAGGAATTATTTCTTTTCATCTCTAGATGTTACAAACACGAGTCATAAATTGAGGAGGTGATACCTTGACTAGGATTCACGAACTGGTTGAAGAACATGTCCGACAAAACTAGATGATGACGATACACAATTGTCTGTATGCTTCCACTTGATGGGAACAAATGACAGTCTTCAATGAAGTGAAATCGAGTACAAAGACACATTGTGCACATCTATAGCTCAATATTACAGCAGACGAGTAAGAGGGATAGTGACAACCAACAGTCATCGACCATCGTTTTACTCGGCCTTTCTCGCGGCTTTGACCAAGTCGGATGCCTGAAAACACAGCAGTCAGTAATAGCATCGCATGCCAATAGGAAAATATACGGCTCGCCTTCTCTCCGATGGCATAGGCGGTGTCGAGCAAATGCGCAGCGACTTGTAGTGGCGCGATGGACATATCCACCACGCGTACGTTTTCCGTTCCGCTATATCCTTTATTGTAGTCAACCATTCACAAAAAAACACACTATATGTAACTTACTAGACACGCAGCTCATTGTCAACGACACCACCGAGGGACTTTGGTGCCATCGCTGCCGTGCCTGAATTCTCATGAAAAACACCAAGTGAAGATATATCGCTAGCCGCCACGCACCAATGGGATGCTGCATAGTGGCAAGGCGGTTGCGTACATAGTTCTCAAAGTCCGCGTACGTTTGGACCTCTGGACCAGGTGTACTGGGTGCGACGATGATATCTTTGAGCGGTGCTGTCTCGGAGATCTTGCGTACAAACTGTGTAGCTTTCGTCAAGATCTTGATGTCTTTGGTTCACATGGTCAAAACTCATGACGAGCGTCAGAAAAAGTATTCACCATATAAGTTGTTCAGATGCTGTGGGTTGATACTGGGAGGGTCCATGGGGTTAGAAGAAGAAATGTGCTATGAAGGTGAGGGTTATGCTCGAGGGCACGCTTGCGGGGGAACGGAGCGTACTGTTGAACCACGCGCGACCGGATGCTGATTTAAAAGTACTGGTAAGTTAGCGCCGGTAGGACCGGAGAAAATAATGTTCACATACAGGCAGTGATACCAACAGACTGATGTAGGACGTGTTTTCCTTTGGTGTAGAAGCGAAGACTTTCGGCACCATGATAAGCTCCATATCACCCACCCCGTTGTGCTCCAAGTATTCCCTCTGAATTTCCAGCTGTCTTTTGTGAAAGAGGTTGCTTGTGTTGGAAATTTCTTTGTCTAGTTCCGTCTTCAGTTCATTCACTTCTTCTTCCACCAAGAAGTTCTTGAGCTTGATGAAGCCATATGCAGAAACCGTCGTCGCATAGGCGCCGGTCCTCTTGTCACGGCTGGTGAACAACACCGGGTCAGCGAGAAACTGTAACTGATGAATAGAAAATCTGACTATTCTTTCTCCTGTTCTGCCTTATATTTAGGATCATTTCGCAGACGGTCTATTGGCAGTTGATGCCTAAGTGACTCGGCTATTGACGTCAAACTAAGACTCACCAAAAGTGAACACGTCTTCTTTGACAATAAAGTCGGAGGCCACAGATGGGTGTTCTTGCAGGTTCTCGCCGACAGTGGGAAGGTCGACAACCGTTGGGATGTTGAACTGTGAGAGTATCGCAGGGTTACCAACGCCACTGAGCTCGAGGAGTCGAGGGGTGTTATAGGCGCCTATGAATGAGACCGGCCATGTCACTTGTCTGGGCATTCGAGGTGTCATCTGACTCACCAGCAGACACAATTATTTCCTTGTTGACTTTCAAGTCAAACGGGAACACCTCATTAGCCGGGAACTTCCAGTCAACACCTCTCAAACACGCCAATCCGACAGCCTTGACATTTTGGTTGCAATTATTAGAATCAAAGAAGATCTTTGTTGCATAAACACCCTTCAAAATGACGAGGTTTCGTTGAGGAAAAGTCGAATTTGGGTCCCGCAAGTAAGCATTAGCAGCGTAAGATCGTGTTCCCGCCTCCCGGTTCACTGCAGTATCAACATTGAACATGCCAGTTGAGTCACCATATCCCTGGCCGTTTAGATCAGTCACGTAATTCATAGCATGACTGAGAAGTTTCATACGGGGCTTCTATTCGTCTTGATGCCAAAACTGCGGATTGTCTCCATCGTTGGGTTCAACAGGTCGGTGTAAACACTGTTATGTGTGGAGTACACCGATCCGCGATGCCCACGGAATACTGGTTCTTCTCGACGTGCCTTTTTGTCTTCCTTCTCTGCGATTCCAGGAAATATTTGATCTGTTCCCCACACATATGCTTCGTAGCGTTCTTCAGCTTTGAAATAGGGGAGGAGACCATTCCAGTCCCATCCACTACCAAACTCATTCCAGGCATCATACTCGGGACTGGAGGCACGCATCCTAGCAAGGTAATTGATAGCACTTGATCCTCCGAGTAATCTCCCACTGGCAGCAAATGCAGAGAATCAGAAATACATACTTAAGTCCTGAAAGCAATGGAGGCAGCACGTACACAGAAGCGCTTAGTTCGCGACTATTCAGATTCGGTTGAGGAACCTGAACCAATGGTGAGTAGAGTCACTAAACGCCGCAAGAAACCCACTGTGTGATAGCTCCAATCATAATCCTTATCTCCTACTGCCATACCATATGCTCCTAATGCAACCGTAAGTGGGATCGATAAAGCAGTTCTACAACAAGAAATACAAACCTGGAAGATCCTGAGGACACACTCGGTCATAGGTGGCACCATCAAGTTGGAACAACTTACAATCACATCATCTTTGCGATACGTGCCAGCTTCAATCACGCATACGAATTGTCCGGGCTCCAAGCTTTCTGCCAGTCTAAGTGAAGTATTGAATCTCACCATCAGCGATATCAAATGGGAACCGGGGCGTCCTAACCTAGATGCAAGAGCTAAACCAGCCGTACCACCACCTAATAACAGATTGGTACTCGTGCCACATTAGTCGTGAACACTTACCGACGACGATGTACTCGAAACGGGGAGTGGGGTTGGAATCCTTAATTATTTCATGACCCCTTAGGTTGGATTCGATGTCCTCGCACGTCTGGGCGATGCTTTGCTCCGCAGGATTGTGAGGTACAGAGAATCGTGCCGACGGCAACTTTTGCTGACTGGTCGAATCATCAAGACCGTGAATGAAGCGGGTTGAAGCCAGGCACGAGGTAGACATGGTTGACGAGCTTCCTCGAGTCTGTCGTAGGAGATATCCGGGTCTTTTATCGCCTATAGTCAGTTATTTAAATCGAAAAGACAGAATGTATTACAAAATACATCATCCACTGGTTCGGATCCGTCAGCGGAAATGACTGACTCGCGTGACGGCTGGCGCGGCATTTGATACGAATGACCTCAGGGAATTGAAAGATTAAGTAAAATACTCACTGACGGAGCGGTGAAATGGAAATAATGAGACGGCTCAAGGTTAGGTATTACCTGAGTGAATACTCCAGTTGGATAGGGAGTGTCAGATGAGTCTGTCTAATTTAATTTCGTGGTTAGCGAGACCCTCAATAATGATTGGCGCCAAGTGGCGTGGAGCCAGCATGTAGTGAAGCGAACTCGCATCCGAGCAACGTCCGTCCCGGAGTTGGAGGTTTGGAGCAAGATCCACCGATCTAAGACAAAAAGACACTAGAGCCTGTCTCTTGCAACCTAGATCACCTGTCTCCACTCGGTTCAGACCTTCCAGCGGAAAATGAGCCAGACTGTCGCACTCAGCTCTGCTGGGACGAAAGCATCAGATCAAATCGAGATCGCACATCAGGCTGACTTGGGCTCACCCGTTGATCTTTTCCATTGTACGTATTTACGCGAGCCACACAGGATAAACGCTCCCAACGTACACCATACACTCTGGTGCACAGCTCGCGGTACTACATCCGGTTGCTCCGCGTCAAACACGGTCGTCCAGGACTTCTATAGGATGGTAAGAGCAAATTCGTCAGAACTTTCTTGTTGTGCCGAGCTGCATGTGAGTTACAGCCTGAGAGTTCAAGAGTCTGACTCTGCGACATGACTGCCAAACGCCAGATGAAAATATGATGAGGGTGCACGGTGCACGCGAACAGTATCCTTGCTTGACTTCAACCCGTTTGTTGATCTCTTGGCTCGGCTGTGAAGCATTAGGCATTGCATGTAATGGTGGTTATGATGTACATGAGGAAGAGTTGACAATGGCAGATAGACTGCGTTCTCACTTGGCCGTGCATACAACTTGGGACATCAGAGCCAAAGGAAGTAGAACAAGTTTGACAGCGGGTGTCGTACAGAAATATTTGACCAACGAGCATGATAAATATGTAAGTTAGATACGTCGCTACTTTTTGCCTCTGCGCTTATTGGGAGTCTTTTGACCACTGGTAGCAGTGGTCTTTGCCACTGCTTTCGATGGGACGGGTCGTGGTGGTGTGGCGGGTCGTCTCGGAATTGCTTCTGGCTTCGCTTTCGACTGGCCTTGGGCTCTTGGCTTGTGGAGGAAGTTTAAGAGGAACGTCCCCACACCTCCGCTGATTATATACAACAGCCACTTGGGAACCCGAACGAGGTAGTTGTAGAGCGTCGCGAAAGCGAGCGCGAAGTAATCAAGAACCCATTCTCTGTCATGCAAATCAGTCCGTAGAAAAAAATGTGTTGAGACTGATTCCAACCTGTCTCCCCCTGGGCCGTAAACAGATACCCAAGGCTCCTTCTGACGCCATCCTTCTTCCTTGAGAAATTGATACAACACCTCGGCACTGAGTCGAATCTGGCCAGCTTTATAAAATCGGAGGGTCTTTCCTCGATCTTTCAGTACAACAAGCATGGGGGGACTGAAGAAATGGTTGAGCGATACGGAGCAGCGATGAGACACGCAGATACGAACGTCCAAACCGCCCATTTGGTGGTAATTGCAGTGACATCCAGGTAATCAATTCTTCCAAATCGAACATACTCGAGGTCGCCTTTCTCGAGGGTATGGTTATATGCTGCATCAAAGGACTGGTCTACAAATTTAGAGATTCCCTCTGGTTGCCCCGCCGTAGTAGTTCTGCAATAACACTCTCGATGTCAAGATAAGTTAGGTGAGGAAAACTGGCCTACATTACGATGAACCACACTCGGTTCTCCTCCTCTTCTGGTGTCATTTTCTCATTTGTAATCTGGTCTGCATAGTTGGAGTCTGTGATAAGAGGGATCCGTTCATCCCAATGCACGGGGGGTGTTCCAGTGACATTGAGGCCAATCATCGAAGAAAGCGCCGAGAGAGGGCCGCCGGTCACCAAATTGTCGAGAAACGACGACTTCGGTCGGGTTATTCCATGTTTTCTAGCCGTCTCAGTAGACTGGGGGGGCTGGGACTGTGCACTGGCAGCCAATGTCGGTACCGGTTGTCCAGGAGTCCACCCTGCCGAGAAATATTGGGCGTTGGCAAGCTCGGCGGCCACGAACAGGGCCGACAGCAGAGCTAACGACTTCATGGATGCAGTGATGGGAACAAAAAGAAACAGTAGTATGGTTTTCGATTGGGAAATACAAGTACAAAGGCGGCCGTGGGCACAGTTTGTGTCCGACCATGATCTCTTTAAACCAGACCTAAAAGGTTCTGACCGTACGACGGCCTTAGCGTGCGCTGTTGGTTGACCATGAATCATTTTTCATATTGTTATGTATCTATCCATCAGTTGAAAATAATGTGATGCTCGGACCTGCGCGGTCGGTTGCGGGCTCAATCACTCAGTCACTGCCGTCATCAGCATCGCCCGCCAGCGCCAGGCTAGGGTCTCCAGCATTCGCCATTCGACAGCCAAGTTCACGAATGCTGCCAGATATACCCACAAGAATGTTTGGCCGGCCGGCCTGGTCGTTCTTTTGGTTTCTGTCTCTAATACCCCACCAGGCCTGGACCGTACCCACTGACAGTGAGTACCATCACGGGTACGACAGGTCGACACACTCATATCACACCCGGCTGTAGTTCCTTCAGCCGCCTCGTTCTACGTCTCGAGTCTCCCTGGCCTACAACAAGACCTCACCCACCCGTTACACATATACGCCGGCCACATCCTCTCCGACCCAGATGCACCCTCTGCAAGTGAGCTCGACGTGCTGGCGCACCTGTTTTTCGTGATGGTGAAGGCGCGGAGAGCAGCTGATAAAGAGAGACTGATGTTCTGGTTCAACGTGAGTTTGTGCAACGCTAACGTGTCACTACCGACATCAATTGTATTGCGGCTAGGGTGGACCAGGGTGCTCGTCCTTTGATGGGCTCATGATGGAAATAGGCCCATTCAAGGTAGATGGACAAGGCGGCTTGAAAATTGTCGAAGGAGGCTGGGAGGAGTATACCACTATGGTCTACGGTGCGGGACGCACGCCCTTGCTTCTGTTTACTCGGGTCTCACACTTTGATAGTCGATCAACCTGCGGGGACGGGATTGTCGTACACTAGCACAAACCACTACGTGAATACACTACAAGAGGTATAATGTCCCTTTGAACCTTGTCCTCGGCGCTTCTGACAGTTATTTACTTACAGGCTACCGACCACGTAATTCAGTTTCTCAGAACTTTCTATCGGGTTTTTCCAGAATATTTATCGGTGGATGTCAGTCTTTCTTTTTGTTTTTGTTTTTAGGTGCTCACGACTGGCAGACCTATCTTGGTGGTGAAAGTTTTGCGGGGCAATATATCCCTTATTTTGGTATCTGATTTGCCCAAATTCAAATATCGACCTTAACACGTACACAGCGGACGCTATTCTCGGGTCAAGTCTCAACATTCCGCTACGTGGTGTCGCAATCGGAAATGGTTGGATAGATGGCCGTAACCAATACCCCTCATATCTCGAGTATGCAGCAACCCATGGCATTATTGATGTGCAAGCGCAGGTACATCTGAATTTACTGCTTTCGCGTGCGGACATGACAACAGACTACTTGAAAGGAATACAGAGATTACAAGCAGGCCACAGATCGATGTCTTGCCCAATTTGACGGTGCAACTCCAGAACCAATAAATATCGACGGCTGTGAGAATCTCATAGTCTCTATTACTGAGTCAAAGATGCGGACGTAAGTGCAGATCCTAGTTTCATTCCATCACACCCCTGATCATACGCAGCGTGGATGGAGTGAAGAAGTGCATGAATATTTACGATGTGCGATTAGAGGACGACTACCCAGCTTGTGGTATGAATTGGCCGCCGGACCTCAAGGACATCACCCCTTACCTTGCGGTACGTCCCCAATACTTGAAACTTTCCTGTGGTATTGTTGACTGCGTCTGGACGTTGACACTTGTAGCGCGATGATGTCGTCAAAGCTCTGCACGCCACTGGAAAATCTGAGAACTGGGTTGAATGTCAGCCTCGCGTTGGGTCCGAGATGCGCACCATGTCCTCACCATCCTCGATCACACTTCTCCCGAGCGTTATCGAACGGATTCCTGTTTTGTTATTCGTGGGTGACCAGGATTACATATGTAATTACATGGGCATCGAGAAAATGATCAATGTCATGACATGGAATGGCGAGAAGGGTCTTGGTGTGAGTCCATCATTTATTCGTGACTCCTCTCATTTTCCCGCTATTTTATGTATCTCGTTTGTATGAGCCCGGGCTGACTGCTGGTGTTTCTTGTGTGTAGACGGCACCGACTGAGCCATGGACTGTCGCTGGGACACCAGCTGGGACATGGGTTTCTTCACGAAACCTCACCTATGCCAAGGTATGGCATCACTGTTTTACATTACAGCGTCGATGCTAACATTTCATTTGGTTCAGGTTTTCAACGCATCACACATGGTCCCATACGACGTTCCCGATGTCGCCCATGATATGATCCTCCGATTCATGGGCATGGACTTCTCGGCCATCCTCGACGGTTCGGCACGTATACCGAGCAGTGTCGGCGACAATGTCAAGCCCATCTTCATAGATGACGAGAACCTCCCGGTCGCATCCAAACCGCCAGGGAAATCGTCTGAAGAAACGAAAGCGCAGTGGGATGGTGAGCCGTCTTTTTGTTCTCTATGATCATCCGTCCTGTTCATTGAGACCTAACGCGCGCAAGCATATTATAACACAGGGACAGCCACATTGGTCTTTTTACTCATCGTCATCGGTCTTGGCGTTTGTATGTGGTATCGACTCCGCAGAAGACGCATCGTCCTTTCTCGAGGGCATAATGATACGGAAGAGAACATACCCCTCAAAAGTTCCAATGGGGATGGGGACGAGTTGGAGTCTGAGGAGACTCAGCGAAAGAGAAAGGGGAAGGAGCGGGCAATCGAGGATGAGGAATTGCCAATCTTTGATGTGGGTGAAGCTGATGAGGATTAGCATGAGATGAACAACGTCGTCGCGGTTCTCTTATCGGGTCCCTGTTGTGGTTGTACAATAAGACTGTAGATCATGAAAAAGGGGGGTTCTAGTTATATTGCAAACCGATTTCGGACCAGGGGTATTTTACACTTGGATTTCACCGATGATGACAGCGTCTACCCATTCTCCAGGTTGCAGTTGTGATGGGCCTCCATCTTGGCGGATGGGTAACTGCACTAGGGCATTGGCGCCGCTTAGGCTTGCCACCCTGCTCGATCTCTGACCTCCTGTACTATACGCCTTGAGGCCATCTGACGTCGCCTTCACAATAACACGGTGGAACTCCACTCGGGGATCCAGGCGCATCGGGTTTTGAATCTATCCATGCAAAATCAGTTTGTTTCCGCTATGCAGCCGAATCACGTCACGAGTGCAAGACACTGTACGACTCACCTGTACTTTGATGCGCGGGAACTGACACCTCCCAACTGGCCATCCGCCCAGCCTCCTGAGCGCAGGCACCACAAAAATATGAAACGTCACGAGCGCTGACGCTGGGTTTCCGGGAAGAGCGAACATGAACTTCCGTTCGCCTTGCTTCTGTGGTACAGGTATGCTCGCAAACGTTGTCGGCTTCCCTGGCTTGATCGACACACGACCAAAGTGGATCGTTCCCTCGAATCGTCGTTCGATTACGGGTTTGAAAAGATCGCTGGATCCCATCGAAGTACCGCCCGTGGTTAGAAGCAAGTCCGCTTCTTGGAGTCCCTTGACGATGACTTGGACGTGTGCCTCGACGCTAGGATATTGCGTCAATCGTCGTGATCTCTTTTGGTGGAAACAAAAAAAATCTTGGTCTCACTCGTCGGGCACTATTCCGAGGTCGATGACCGTGTATCCCATTCCTTCGAGCGTTGCTCGCAACGAGGGGCGGTTGGTATCGTATATCCCTCCCCATCCGTCGTTGGGAAGTGGATTTGGAGATTGCAAGTCCAAAATCTCGTTACCCGTGCTCAGAATGGCAACAACGGGTTTGCGTCGGACCTTGACCTATAACGCATGTTGTCTCATCGTTTAGTGTCACGAACAAGTAAACAGAGTGCAACCCGACTGACCTCTTTTCGACCGACAAACACCAGTGTACCAATTTCGCCTCCCAAGCTCGTGATCACGTCGTCTTTCTGCAACACCAAATCTCCAGTGCGCACGTCTGAACCTGGGAGTCTCACGTTATCTCCTATGGGAACCTGCACAAGCGTCTTGACCTGACTCTCTTCAAGATCTTGGCCGCCGGCGTCTTCGACGGTGGACACGAGCTCGGTGTCTTCTACCATGATAACGGTGTCCGTTCCAGCAGGGAGCGGCCCCCCTGTGTTGACGCGGAATATAGACCCTTGTGGGACATCCTCTGCAAGGGCATGTGTCCCCCATGTCAACACATTGTAGACTCCGGGAGGATTAGAAGCTATTAGCTTAGAGAGTCAATCTAAACAATTCCGCGCTGGGTCGCATGACATCCTCACATCGGAGTGCGTAGCCATCTGCGTTTGTGGTTTGTGAAGACGGCACATTCTGTGGGGCGTATACGTTTTCGGCGAGTACGTGTCCCGCGAGAGCAGAGGTGACCTATACAGCGCATTAACCAGTATGATGACGTTTCTCTAGCGGTAATTACGGACTGGCAACTCGAGAGGCCCTAAAGGTTGGATCTCGGTCAGGATAAGCTGGAGGGCTGCTTCGAGACTGATCTGCGGGTATGGTGATCTGCGGTGGCGACCTGGAGCTGCGGGCGCAGACTACAACGCCTATTTATGTGGCAAGCCTTGTGCACTTACCAGGTACAGATGGATCATGGGAGAGTAGCGTCCTAGATTGAGGGGCTCTATGCCCCTCATGATAATGGTGGTGGTGGTGGTGGTGGTCAGGCGTATTCGACGTCTGTGCCGGGGTGTGACTCGTTCCCAATGTGGCATGTACTTGCTTACCGCTGCCTCCCTTCATAAGGTCGATCGCATGGGCAACAACACCATTGGAGAGAAGCACCTCCATGTTCTCCCTCACGGCCTTGACACTCCCGGGGAGTGTCACGACGAGGGTGTTTTTGACTGTTCCCGCGATCGGTCTGGACAACGCCGCGAGTGGTGTGTGCTTGATCGATGCGGAAAGCAGGAGATGTACGATCCCCGGCGCATGCCGTTCGATCAGAGGTGATATCGCCTACCAAAAGAAAAACCATAAATCACCTACTTATCCAAGGCGGGACAGAAATTCGAAGGCGGGCACGGTTACCTCTGGGGTTCTGTCTCTCACACCGAATCCAGTTCCACCCGTGGTGATGATCCAGTCTATCGCGCTGCGCGAAGACTGATCCTGGACGGTCTGTCGGATCTGAGCTTCATCGTCTGGAAGAAGGGTAGTCGATATCTCTCGATAGCCGTGATGCTGGAGGATCTTTTGTATTTCAGGACCAGAAAGGTCTTGGGTCTTGCCTAACGATGCACTGTCGCTGACTTGGTTATGATGAGCGCGTTGTACCTGGGAGCGGATGCAATCGTACCCGTAATGATCAGTACCCTGACGGAACTCATAAGTGATGATGAAACCGCGAAGTCGTCCTAGTGGCAGTAGTAGTACGGTTACTAGTGTAGTATTACTAATTCAATCAATTTCAAGACCACGGAGCGGGTTCGGAGTCTCGTCTAGATCGCAAGTTCTTCTAGTCTATACAAACCAATACCCAGACTAGCCCGCTGTTCAAGCTGCTTCTTCCGTTTTCTCCACTCCGCTGGACTCTCTTTAGATGCACCTGTCTTTTCCTTCAGCAACTGAGCCTTCACAAATGGTTCCAGCACCCCACGCAGCGGCTCCAAGCTATCTATAAATGTGATCTCGGGCTCTATATAGGATAGGATTCGACGCAGCGGATCGTGCGCGGGCTGGTACTGGAGAAGAGCAACGAACGATGCGTCGAGCAAGGTTTGGAGAAAAGTGATGACCTGATAACGGGTAAACATTGGGATGCGAAACAGGTGCAGCGGACATACCTTCGAATATGGGGGAGAATCAGCCCTGCTTGGCGGCATCTTTGCGTTCGTGGCCAGCGACTTGAGTAGAGCCTCCATCTCATGTTCAGTTCCTCCCTGTATCCAATTCTCCACTATCTCCAGGATCATGACCAAATCCTGAGTGTCGGCCAGGTATTTCCGGATAGCCAGACGCAGCAGGGCCGCTGAGAATGGATACGACACGCAGGCGAAAAGATAGGACCAAAGAGGGGGTACATAACCCTCTGACGCATCAACGTCCATTGCAGCTTCGCTCCTGCGTTGTCTGTCAATAAGGAATTTGGCCGAAGCCATCAATTCGTCCTCGGAGACGTCCGCAACCGTCGTCAGAGCAAACATCACATTTTCCTGAAAGACTCGTAAGGCCTGAGAAATTCGAGAACACTCTTTATAGTAGGATTCTTACCCAATCACCTCGTTCGCGCAGTGCTGTAATGAGGCGACCGTTGAGCATGATAGTACTGACGACGGCATTTTCAAGAAGACAGCGCGTTATGCGGGGAGTGTACGGGTAATTGGTCGGTGGCTCCGAAGGCAAGACAATGTTGAAGATTTGCTTGACAAATTCATGACCGAGAGCCGCCTCTTTTGACTGTGCCTCCATTAGCGATAAAATTGTATGAACAGATGGGCTCCTTACGTTATGAGAGTCAACCCACTTCAAGAAAGCTTGCTCAGCTTGTTGTGCATTGTTCTCCATTAAAGAAGTTTGAATATCGGAAATGATCTTGGTTGCATCGTCCTCCTCGGATTTCTGACCATTTGATTTTTTGGGGATTAGCCATTCAGCTGTCAGAGCAGTTTTACCAAGTGCGGCGGCAAGATTCGACTTGAGCCGTGGGTCCACAGGCACAATGTGTATCGAGGAACGCTTAGGAACTTTTTTTTTCTCATATATTTGTGAGGACGAAACGGTCAAAAGTACTTGTCCTTCGTCGGCGACGGTGAGGCTTAGATGTGCTAATGGAATTGCGGATGGTACGGGCATCGATTGTGCCGCTAGAAGGACTCCATAGGACAGGTCCCAAATTTGAAGAGATATATCTTGGGTCCCCTCCACTAATGCAGCGAGGAGGACAAGAGAAGTGCCTAGGCATACGACGGAGAGGCCGTCCCGTGCCGATGGCTTTTTGCTTTTGAGGATGGTAAACCGCTGGAGCTGAAGATTTTCAGAAATAGGGGTCGAGACAAGGCTCGAATTCAGGGATACGAGTTGATATGTCGCCCATATTCCACGGGAGTCTGTAACATGAATACCAACGTGCCATATGGATGAGCATGAGGGACACACCAATAAAACTGACGACTCCAGAAGGACTGCAAGTTAAGCCGAGTATAGCGATGTCTGTGTTGCTGGTTGAGCTTGCAATCGAAATTTCACAAGTTCCAACTTCGTTAATCTCTTCTCCTAAAAGCACAAATCGTACGTGCAATATCATGCCGGTCTGACAGCAAGTGATGGCGACTCTGCTACATGAATTTGTGTCATCCTGAATGAAGCTACACGATTTGCGAGGGAAGACGAAGGTTTCCAAGTGCCCGCGTTTTCCGGGCCAATCTAGCTGGCTTTTTATGTCCACCAGCGCATTCGCAAGGGAGAGACTTCCATTTTTTGAAACGAGTAATAGCGGTAGTATGTCATGACCTGTACCACATATTCGAACAGGCGGATCATCAACCTAAGATGGCGTCGGAGACAGTCATTGTGTCTCGAGGGTAGGAAGAGCGTACGACTACAACAGTCTTCTCGCTTGCTGCGACTCTTGAACCGGAAAGGCTTTGTCGTATCACCCAGATAGTACGCCCACGATTTGTTTTGGCGATGTCCGGGGCTACTCCCAGAGTTATGTAGCTGATAACCGACCTGTTTCCGTCCTCCATGACACACAGGCTGAGAGCAGGTGTTGCGAAAGTGACATGCTTGCCAACGGAAAACGATGCTACAGCATGGAGGTTCTGGAGCTGTAGTTGAGTGCATCAGGCTTGGTCGTAAAGCTGGAATGGAAGGGCTGTTTACTGACATCCCAAACGTGAACGCCGTCTGCTTGTGCGGTCACTGTGGCATAACTGGGAAAGTCGGGGTTGTAAGTGGAGTATATGGCCTCGTAGTCTTTGGGCTTTTGGGAGAGAGTACTGCTGAGATACAGCTGAAATGGCTCGCCGATGGTCGAGCTCGTCGAGGTCGACGATGCCATCACAAGCGTGGGAGTTGTCGGTCGCTTGGCTCATTCAAGCAGCTGGTGGCCCACGGAGCTGTTTCCTTACAACCACCACCGTCCTCAACGTCGGGCTCGGGCTCATAAGATGGCTGAACCGGCAGTAAGACAAGGTGCACAGCCAGCTCCCCAGGAGGAGAACAGTCCCTTCCGCAAAGCCTTGGGGGCCGTCCAGGTATGACATCTCCACGTATGCTTCCAGTCCAGTCCTCAATGATGCACCTTGTGGTATAGCAAGTGTTCCTGATATGGGCTTTTTCACAACTAGGTGAGTGCAAGAAAAGTGGGCCTAGATCAACAGCTGAATAGTGTGTAGCGATGAAGCTTTTTGTCCCTACGAAGCCCCAGGCAACACCGGTTGCCACTACCGGAGGCGAGGCATCCCCTTCAGTCGGTCAAGTGAATCCCTTCCTTCTCCCACCACAGCAAGCCCACCTTGCGTGGGCACTTGGGCAGCCGCTTTCCATGTATGTATACTTTTCGACATCACCCAACGGCGACGTATTTTCGCGTCAATGGACCTCTGGATGGAGAGAAGACCAGGATAAGGATCTTCCCTCCTTCCTATGGTCAAACATTACGCTTGGAGATTGGAACGACCATCGAACCGAATCCTTCGATATTACCCTACCCGAGGTATATAGCCACGGTTGTCTTGTGTATACAGAGTCTCACTCGAATCAGGCTGTTCAATTGAATGCGTCTCTCTGGGCCGATGTCTTCCTTACGAAGGAAGGGGCAAGTCCGGACCCATCGCATCCATCGTTTGACTCCCAGTCCGTACACCACATTCGTAAACGTTGGTTTAATTTCTGCGACTCTTCCTATAATGGTTATCTCACCTAGATTGTGACGCAGTATTGACTAGGTATCTACCAAAGGCCAAGATTCGCAAGGAGAAAAATCTTCTAGGTAGTCCCGGTGATGCACAAGAAGAGGAAAAGGTATCTCCTTGGATTGTCGCCTGGTCCATTCTAATTCGACTCCATATAAGGTCATCGAGGAAGACGTGGTTGTTTCACATTGGCATAGGGTGCGCCACCGCCACAGGCTGACTATGCAACCAGGGGACTAATTGCAGTGCAGAACTTGACTTTGGCTCTCATCTCCGATGGGACCGCCCTCGCGTTTGACAAATTACCTCCGGTCATATCCGAACGTGAGTATTCATTATCGCAGGCCAAGCAATACTTTACACCCCAGCAGATATCCACCTGGTTCCTGGCGCGAGGGATGCAGCCGGAACGAATGGGTTTTACAAACCAATTGTCTTCCCAAACGATTTCTGGTTGCTACGGTCCCACCTTACGGAAATTAACACCACAACCCCTAGCCTGCCATTGCAAATAACGTTGCAGCCATTGTCGTATTTTAAATTTCAACTCTTCGCGTCGATGACACATGGCTTCGATGAAGCGATAAAGCAGCAGGGCGGTGGCACTGGCGCAGAGCTCGACGAAGTGAAGAGGATGCTGCTCGAGACCAATCCATGGTTCCTCGGCCTGACCGGACTAGTCAGTATCTTGCACGTGGTGTGAGTTCGGCCAAGATCGGTGTTAGCCAGCCTAGCTAACCGGTGCAGATTTGAGATGCTCGCATTCAAGTCCGATGTGTCACACTGGCGTCAACGGAAGGAACTCGTGGGGGTGTCTGTCAGGTAAGCCTGCGGGTCATTGTATTACCCTCACTCTAATCGTACCTTTCGACCCCGCAGAACGGTACGCTCATCGCTTGCAGTCGATGGACTCACGCTCGTGCCACACATCTGATACATTTCCAGATTATAACCAACGTGTTTGTCCAGACCGTGATTCTTCTGTACCTCATCGACAACAACACCGACACGAGTTGGATGATTCTTCTCGGTTCTGGAATGGGTGTTGTCATCGAAGCCTGGAAGGCAAGTCACAATATGTGAGCGATTATCTCGCTTGTGTTAACGCCACGCATTAGATTACGAAAGCGGTTGATATCCGCATCGTGCCTTCACCTGCTGGATCAATGCTCCCCTATATGCTGAGTGTTAAAGGTATGGCCACTCACGTTTTTGATGTTACGCGCGCTACAAATAACATAATCAGATAAGCATGTTCTCAGCGAGGATGAGAAAAGGACACAGGAGTAAGTTGGCTGGAGATGTTGAAGCCATGTCTGATGCTGACTGGGATTTTTTCAGATACGACAAGCTTGCATTCCGATATGTATCCTATGTGGCAGTCCCGCTACTCGCAGCATATAGTGTCTACTCGCTTGTGTACGAAACACACAGGGGCTGGTACAGCTATATCATTTCGACGCTAACCTCTTTTGTATACATGTTCGGGTTTGTAAGTATATTGGACTACCTCGTTCACGTTGTCAAGGGTCTCCTCAGCCTGACGATTAATTTTTCCAGGCACAATTGGTACCACAACTTATCATTAATTATAAACTAAAGGTCCGTCGTTGCTGTGTTTGTCGGTTGTGGCTTCTTATTGTCGAACTCTGCCAGAGCGTCGCCCATATGCCAATCAAAGCGATGATTTATAAGTCGCTGTCGACGGTGGTAGACGACCTGTTTGCGTAAGGATCATGAACGGTTACTATGCGATCACATGAGTTACGGAATTCACGCGACTACCACTCTGCAGGTTTTGCATCAAGATGCCAACCCTCCACCGGCTCGCGTGCTTCCGGGACGATCTTGTGTTTTTGGTATTCTTGTACCAGGTGAGCGATTATACTATCTATGGTACGCAGCACCTGGTTAACATATGGCCGCCCACACAGCGGTGGATATATCGCATCGATCCCAAACGGGTGAACGAATATGGTCAAGTGATGGCTGAAGATGCCGTCAAGGCTGACGGAAACGGGGAGACGAAGAAGGACAAGTAACCAAAACAACGTCCAATCGGAATGAGGGGCGGTGTTACAGAAGGTGGTGTATGGCCTGGCGGTGGTAGCGTCTGCACCCGGATAATTCTGACGGTTCTGATACAAATATTCGGTCGCGCTATCACCCGTACCTGCGCTGTCTGTGCCTGGGCGTTACTGTATGTCGGACGGCGGACGATGTTGAGAAATCTTTGTGTGAAAAAGGAAATTATAAAAATGTCGAAAACCGCGGCCAAACTATTAAACTTTCGCTTCGCAACTGCGAATTTGGAGTGAGAGTGTGACCGTGGAAACACGGGACCTCATCTCACCTTTTTTGGACACGAAACACGCACACGGCACCGGACATTCATCTAATCCGCTGCTGGATCTTGTCTGCTCCACCAAACGCTGGTCGAATCATCTTTCCTTCCCCACCACCACCGCAACCGTCACAATGGCGGACTTGCCCAAGGATCAGCCTTCAAGGGCCTGCAAATGCCTCAACGTTCGCATATGGCCCCTGCTTCACTCAGAGAAACCCCCCAGTTTTCTCATGGCTACTGCTGGTGACCTGGAATACACACTGACATACGTCGGCGAGCGAGGCATCCTCATTGTAGGTCGCAGTGACACTCCGCTTTTATCTCTTCCGCTGATCGTTTATTTTCTCTCTCTCTTCAGACTCATCCACAAGTCACAATGAGGACGAGGAAAATCGGCCCGTCCATCGCGGACTCGTCGCGATGCATCCGATTCACGACGCTGACTTGTCTACTCTGTCAGACCGTGGCATATCGCGTCCAGCAGCTCGTGGCATCCGATGTGGATCGTCAGGAAGGCCCATTGTTCCCCTCGCCCGACTGGGTGGAACAGGAGACCCTCCTGAGCAGTTGCGGGTGGATTGAAGTGCACAACGACTGTCTCGTGAGTGGCTCAATTGGTTCCCGTCCTTTTCCGGCACACCGGACGAAGCAATAACATCAATTGCTTTGTGAACCTGTGTGTCTTTTGTTATGTTTCGTGTGTGACCGCGTTCTGCTTTCTCCGCAGACACAGCATGTCTTTCTTGGAAGGTCGATCGCTACTTCAGTGATGTTGACTCATGATTACCTGTCATCATTCTAGCTTGCCGAGGACATCACGCAGCTGTCATCCTCATCTACGTATTCGTCTGCCTTTGGCATTGCTTTACCTCAGAATGCGATGCCAACGGCGTCACAGACACAACTAGCCGATCAATGTCCTCAAGAGTCTCGTGCGCCGACGAGCGATACCACCGGTCCTTTCTTGTGCAACTTGAAGCCACTCTTCCCCCCAGCGCCTTTTGTACCTTCTCACCCTGTTTTTGCTCATCTATCGTCGATCGCTGCGAAGGCTTCTGAGCATCTCAGATCGTTGGCAGAGGAGCAAATAGCGGTGATCGTTCGAGATAAGTTCGCAGAACTGGAGAAAGCGAATGGCGAGCTACGACAAGACGTGGAGAAGCTTTGGCTGAAATTTGTCGAGAACGTGAGTGAGGCTGAGAAGCAAATAGGTCCCAAAAACGCGGAGACGAGGAGGAGGGACGGGTCACGTGGCCTGTCGTTGTTGACATCAGGCGTCTCAGGAACACCTCTGGTCTCCGTTCGGAATTTCGTGCCGACCCCGAACACAGCGCCAAGAACAATGTCTCCATCATCCTCGCTTCCAAGAATTTCCTCTCTTTCAGCATCATTAGCGACCTCGGGATCCCACCATGTCGGCATGGTTCAGGAATCGGCCGAGACGCGCGAACGGTCACCACCTCCGTACTCGTCCCACCCTTCCTCGCTTGACTCCGCGGAGGGTTCAATATCGTCATCGCTCCAATCATCCCCGGAATTATCTCCGCGCCTGAATGGTGACAACGTCGTGCAGCCTTTCAGACGGAGTATGGACGAAACGAGGGACACCGCCGCCAGCTTCAGGTACTTCACCATCCTGGAAGCTGACGTCGCTCGTGCACGTCAGCAACAGACCCAACCGAACACCAGAAGGGAAGGCGTTCCAAAATCAGTTAAAGAGAATGGAGATTCGAACGCCGCGAAAGTGACCACGTCAGCCAAGGAGACGGAAGAAGCTCATGCACATCCTCCGGAGAATTCTGATCGGGGTGTGATATCGCCTACTGATGGAACGCCGCGAAGGAGGAAGGTCCAGTTCGATATCAAAGCGGAGACCGTCACAGGTGAGGGAGCGAGTTCGGGAGTCGATAGTGGATCTCAAGAGCATGAGGGTGATGGTTATTGGTCTCGTCCTTTTTGCCGAGAACTGACGGCATCTGTAGAGCTGATATTTGACTTGGAAGATGGAACTAGCGATCCCGAGACTTCGGATGCAGCTCCTATCCTTCCATTTATCGAGAATGCTCAGACGCGACGTCGAGGACGTTACCGCGTTGCGAGTCTTGGGACTTTGCCAGCGTCACTCTCCTCTCTCCGGCCGCCATCACTTCCAGCTTATTCCGTCCATTCCACAGCTGCTCAGGAACCTGCGACCAGCGAATCAAATAGCAGTGCCTCACATACAACGCCATCTATCCTACTATTACAGGGAGCGCAATCCAAATATCCTGAACAACTCGATCCACAAGAAGAGGAAATATTGAAGTTGGTCGCGGCAAATACCCCGAGTCACAGAAGCGCGTGGAAACGCGATAGTAAGGCATGGCAATTGTTCGTGAGCAGAGGGCGGAGTGGCGTCCCTGGAGCGCTAATACCGGAGGAGACTGAAGATGGCTCTGGACGAGCGGCAAACAACGCAGATGATAGCGACTGGGGTACTTCCAGGGGTAAGTTTTGCCGGTTGGCGGTGATGATCCTAGGCTCATGAATCACAGACATACGATGGTCTTTAGGAGATGCCGGATTCCCCGCCTCGTTACCCATCAACATTCTTCCATTGTCTCATCAGAGAGAGGTATTGTCGCTGGCATCGTATCAGCCCAAAACTTCGCTTGCAGATCGAGCCGGGATGATAGTTCCTGCCTTTCCAGACGGTCGACGACTTACTTCGTCTGCTATGTTGCGCAGGGCCTCGTATGCGGAACGAGATCGTTCCAGAGCTATAGATCCCGGCGCCCTCGACTTCATCGCAGGGGATGGGGAAGACGCGGAGGAAGACGACAGTGACGAAGAGCCTAGTAGAGCGAACGTTGTGGAGGAAGGGCGAGGGAGGCAACGTGCGTTCAAGATCCTCCAGGCTCGAAGCAAGATCCCTGAGGCGGGCATGTGGATGAGCCTTGCATGAGCATGGATCTCGACTGCTTGGAGCGTGCCAGTGTTTTTAATGTGGCATAGGTCGTCGGTCGCAGTGTGTACACGTTTTGATTTCCGTTTTACATTATTCTATCATAATACCGTAGCTTTCAATGCTTCATGTAGCATCGTCCTTGCAATTGTTTTGAAGCTATCACAGTTTGATTTTTTCTTTGACTGCGCGACATGAAACATACATACCCAATGTCATCTTGACCGTCATGCGAATATGAGACCCTGACGCCACTGCCAACCTATCTACCCGAGGTTTTGAGCAGCTCTGAAAGTCAAAAGTCATCAATTTCCTTTCTTGCTAACCGTCGGATCCTCTCCAAGCCCTGGGCTAATCCGGTTCCCTGAACTTGCAAGCGGTGGTATATAAAATATTTGGTACGTGTATAGAGTCACATCTGTTTCTTCCCTCATCGATCCTTGAACTGGTCTACATCACAACACGGCCCAAGCCACGACTACGAGGTCAGTGACTCCATTTTTTGTCTCTTCGTGAAAAAGTGGGGGCAAGTTGGACATTGCCGATACTATAGGGAGTGCCGGGGTATTTTCTCCAGGATGATCCAGAGCGAGCGTACATTAGCAAGGTACGCGTGCAACATGCGAAATTACAACCTTCGTTCAACTCAGTGATACCGTCGTGTCGTACATCCGGGCCCCTTGTGGCTATCCCGGTGGACTGAGACGCGCCGCGTATTCCACATGCTTCCCCGATTCGGGCTGATGCCCCGATCGGTGCGAGTGGACAACGTCCGCCAACAAGATCAGGGAGCTGAACGAGACCGCGCCTACCAGGTATGCAATACAAGATCTTCTTTCTAGGCAGGCTCGGCCGGGGTTCTCGCACGTTTTCACATGCTCGCTGCATCCAAACGTGTCTCGTTCCATGGTCTTGTTTTTTTTTTCAGATAATGCGACTCGGTGAAGATATCCCGCGGTGGGTCGTCATCTACTTGCGTATGCGTATCTCTAGTTCACTCTTTGACGTCCTGTGCGTGGCATTGGCTCTCCAGAGCTGGTTCGAGTGTGTTTTTACTTGCGACGGACGCGATCTCGTCTTCGATACTGGATCAATTACTGGGCGAGGTTGAACGACGATGGAAACATCATATGGGGACGTGGGATTGCCTGAGACCATCTAGTCGGACCCGAGCTGATCCACGACTCGCAGAATTGGGCGAACAACAGCTCCGCCTCCACTGAATACGTAAACTTTGGAATGCTGTTCGCAACGTTCGTGAATGCCTGGGCATCTATACCCTCGACGAAAATGAAATAGTCGAACGAGGTAGGAAGTGTTGGATGTCATATCTGATAACGACAGTTTAAAGGTTCAAGGTGTGCATCTATTTTTCGTTTACCTGACATCGAAAAATGATGGACATCATGGGTATATCCATCACATCGCATGAAGGATTCCTATGTCCCTCTTGAAACACCGTGATTGGAAGCTACCCACGGGTGGCAAGTTTTCAATGCTTGTCGATTTTTACAGAGCAATCAATTTATTTGTCCCGGTTGTTTTTCGGGGGTCATACCCCGTCAAGGGATCCATCGTAGGAGAGAAACAACGCAATTGGGTATGGCGCTCGGGGAAATCTTGTGTCCGATAGCGATAACGTCCAAGTCAGGTGTGCGAGGGGTTGTCCCCAAGTTAGCAAACGGAGGGTAGGTAAGTACACGTGCTCCACTGCTACACGAGGATAAGGCATGCCTTGCAATAGCATCGGACCGAGGCTGTGGACTGTCATTGCGGACCGATCTGCACAGAACAAAGCGCGCAAAGGACCGGGAGAAGATCGTATTACGTTTGTGATGGAACACGCGGCAAGGCCACCAGGTGCGATTTCATAAAAGTGCCGGGTGTTTTGGTCTAGATGAAAGCTGTAAGGATCTCGTGTGTTCCCCCTCCTCAATCTCGCGTGACTGTGGTAGATGGTTGTATATGTATGTTTCTCCCCTCGACGAGAAGGCCGATCATTTTCAAGAGTCGTCAATCAGGCCAATATAGGTCTGGGTTTCCGGACCCTGTGCGCGGCTATGGTGGATATTATTAGTGGGAGTGTGCCTTGCATTTAATGCAAACACCTCGTATTGGGGAGGACGGTCCATGGACCAGATCAGTGGTAAATGACTTGCCAGCAGGGCGCTCCGGGCCGCGCTAATGTGTAGGGAGATAATGGCCTGGATAAGCTCTGGACTATTCAAGGGAATTTGGACGCTCTGGCGGTGAAGAGATATGAACTCATCCCCATATATCAGAACACCAGCACTACCACATGAGATCGAGGGTGATGTGTATGTACGAGTTGTACGTCAGGTGGAGCGGAGCGCAGGCCACTAGAAGTGGGGCAACAAGCAGGCCTAGAATAGAATGAGATCCAGAATAGCCTTGTTGGGCCAAGTGGAATGCCCCCCAGGATTGATTCCCTTTTTACTTGTCGCCTCGGTGCTCGCCGAGTTTCGTCTCTGATCTGCACGGATCACGATCAGGTCATCTCCTGCGGATAGTACGCAGAAACGGTACTCGGAATGCATTGGTCGCTAGCGGTCGATCTTACTAGTACGGCCTGGAAGATGACTCGAGACTACTGCAATAGTCAAGCATCCGCGTTCAAGGCACCGGCGGGCAATGAGCGCGGGGGCCGGGATGCGCTAGCGGCGACCCTTGAAAACTTCAAGCTTCAAGGCCCGAAAAGCATTTTGATACAGAGCATGCTCGCTGGACGGCGACCTGCGCAGTCCAATGCGGACTGAACTCTGTCTAGGCTGCAGTTCCATCTGCAACTGAACTCCGTCAGCTACTTCAATCTGTGTACAGTGCACACACACCAGCTCGGAGTCTGGAACCTGACTCGGAGGTTGGGTGGGGGGGCATGACAAGTGTCTACTTTCCTATGATCACAACGACCGTCGTTGCGATTGAATCGGCCTACCAAGTGTTGGAAATATAAGCCTAGGTCCCGTAACTAGTACATATACCGTGACGTCCGTGATACTGAATGGTTTTCCATTCAGTATTTCTGCCTTTTGTTGTAACGGCTATGCGCGGTGGTCTACTAGTTACTTACACAAAACCCTCTGCCCCCTAGCATCTTTGACGTTGATGGTCGTTGCCGATTTGGTACAGAGCTGTTTCGCTATCGTACCCCCCCGCGAAGGTCTTCGGCACCGGCAAGATGGGCTCCATTTCTGATGTACCTCTTTTCAATTGTGGACGAGAATTTCCTCCGACCCGGTAAGTAGTACTACCGCTTATGTCGCGACCCTTGTTGTACTTTGTACTTGAAGCTAGATCCAAGTCGGACCGCCTTTTGCCCGCGTTTTAGCATTCAGCGCTCAGCGCTCAGTTCTGGGTCTATCTCAGTCTACTGGACAAATATCATAATTCCTAATCCGGCTACTATGCCTCTGAACTTGTCTCAGGTTTTCACTCGACTTGAATGGTCGGAAACTATCGACAATTTCTCCAAATTGCAAAACACGTCGACTCATCTGAGTCCCAGAGAAATCTCTCGAGTCACTGGAATCAGTATATGTACAGTCCGACAAACCATGGAGCTCTGGCGACTGGATGAGGAATAGTCCCATTTGCCCAGAGATTAAGATACACCTAAAGCTAAGTGCCACAACACGGGTCTAACATTTTGGATCTAGTTGCAATTCCACTTCCCAACGGACTTACAGTCAACATATAAATACCTACCCAAACGGCTGCCAGTCGACTCGGAGTCATCACAGTCCTTGTCCATCCCCGCCTTGTCATCATTAAATGGGTGAGTCTCACCTTTCTCTCCCGCTGCTCTCTCCTCACTTTTTTTTTGCCAGCACCTCTGACCATGCTCTCCGTGCGTTACCAGCTCGGTTATTCTTCCCAATACATCCCCTCCCCGCTCGGTGGGCACTCCCATGATTCCCCAAAACCATTACCACTTCGTAACCCCCACTTCGCACTCTCTCGCCCCATCCGACCGACCGTCTCCATACCACAAAACACTTCCTTCTTGTCAGCGAGGCCTGTCAAACTCATTGAGCCTCCTCAGAACTTGAGGACGACCTTCATCCTTAACCTAACACAGGGAGAGTTCAGTCGACGAGGCTGATCTCTTTCTCGTCGCGTGGACAGCGCGTCCGCCTGCCCCGAGAGGATGCACTCACATCCTCACTCTATGTATTTCGTGTATTCACGGACGCCTGCGTGCACCGTTTCACTACTAGGCTGCATTTTAGATATTCTCATTCACTGTTTATCATACACCATTTCCAACATTTCTACTGTTGCATTAAGATGTAGGTATAGATGTTCCAGCGTTGCCGCAGAGTCACCTGCCTTTCGTTCCGATGTCTCCTGTTCCGTGCCATTTTTGCCAACCTGTATTCACCGTAGGCAAATCCTAAGCTATCTGTCCAATTGTAACCGGATGGCTAAGCATGATTATAAATCCACACTACGGTGAACTACCAAGCCAGTGTAGAGAACACACTACTACCACGACTTTGACAATAACGAGCTCTTACAATCCACTCAGGCCCATCTGCAGAGCGGACCGGGTTAGCCGAGGAACTGGTCTGTGGTGAGACCCTGAATTTTCCTCTTTTGCTGGCCATCGTCCAATCATAACCTGCGGTAGAGCAGTCAAGCGGTAACGTTACTATGCGCCTCTACAGATACAGTTGCTCGACGGCCTCCCTTGGCATTTAAGACCTTCGTTCTCTCCCTGTTCACGATCCTCTAACAGACCCCCGGTCTGGACCCTCCAGGATATTCGAATCCGTTACATTAGTACATGAGGAAGCCGGACAAGGAACTAGCGCTACTTAGGGTATAGCACGAGTACGCTACACACCGCGGGTAAGGGTCTACGGGTACCGCGGGTACGGGTACGGTGTGAGGAAATGCAGACCCACGGCAACACCGTACCCGTACCGTACACCGTATGGGTCTGGCTGGCGGGTCAGGCCTCAGACCTCCCCACCAGACATCCCTGCCAACGGTTCTGCCGCAACCAGCAAGGTAAGTGTTTGTTTAGTGCTGCTCGTCTGGTCGGAATTGACTCTGGGCACATAGCACGGTCTACCCACAGTGGGTGGTTTCGAGGACATTTATCTAGGGGTGCCGTCTTCATCAGATGAACCTCGAGACTATCTACGACAGCCAGTAGAAAAGGTAAAAGACCCTCTGAAATGGTGGACAAACAACCGCAACAACTATCCGAAGTTGTATCGGATGGCGCTTGACTACCTTAGCATACCTGGTTCGTGCTCTGGCTAGTGTCTATAGACTGTAGTATCTCAGTGTCACCCCCACACGCTGTTAGCGACTTCAACAGCAGTAGAACGAGTGTGTTCCCAAGGTTGACAGCTGCTACACTTTTCATGAAACCGTCTCTGTCCATCATCGACACAGGCCTTTCTTCGCCTGCGATCATGGTTGCGGTGTGCACTGATTACATTTCCTGAACTACTTGACATTGTGAAGTCATTGAAGAAGCAGAAGCTGGTAGAGACGGAGTAGACAGGACAGTAGTAGCTACAACTGTTTACAATTCGATGTACTTGTTGTGCAGCAACCCGCGGGTTTCTCATCACCGCGGGTACACAGACATACCGCGGGTCGTACGGGTTACACCGTACCCGTACCGTGGCGGGTCGCGGTGTCTGTGGGTACGGGTACGGTGTCAGCCGCCCGACCCGTAGTCAGACCCGTGCTATACCCTAGTGCTACTCGATGGCCAGCGAACTAGGGCAAACCCAAGCTAACCGAAGTCGAAAGCAATCTCACGTTTTGAATCTAATTGTAACACATGTGGGAAGTGAATACACTGGCCAGGACGTTATCGGAAATTTACGAGGCCATCCGTGAGGCATTGACGTCCGCCGCAGTCATCAAAGTTCACGCGTACGTATGTTTGTCGTCTGGCCGGTCCTTTATTGAGAGGCGTCAGGAGTGCTGGGTGTGTCGTTAGTAGTTATGCCACGCATGTGTGGGGTGGAGGTGGTGCTGCACTCATCGTTGGGTTCTTCGTCGGCGTACAGATCTCCCTCAGGGACGTACTCATCCTCATCCTTGCCTGCTTCTCTTACAAACCCATCCATCTCCTGGCCAAGTGGATTCCGAAACTCAATTGGTTGCACTTCATAAATACGGCACCCTCCAGGACGTATTGTATTGCCTCACAGACAAGATTGAGGAATGCAATTTCGATATCGCACGTGGACTGGGTAAACTGTTGACAATAATTCGTACAATTGTCGTCGTGCACGCCGCACCGCCATGGCCGTGTTCCGAACCCACGAGGACAACTTATTGTTTTGCTTTCCGCTCAACCTGCCGCCGTGTCTCGAGTCTCGGCTACCAGTGGGTCCCAAGTGAAGATGTCTAGTATGCGAAGTAAGCAGGAAGTCCTTGAGTGTTATATGTAGTCATCGGTTTTGAAAATCGTTTTTCTGAAGCTTATCCGGAACTTTGGCGAGAGATACATACTGAAGAACCTACAAAGTTTCTCGCGTTCTTCCCGGAATGACACAGGTTTCCGTCGATGGGGCGACCCAATTGCGAGTATCAGATGGTCAGAGAGTGGGTTCATTTATGGCAATGCCAGTGAATGTCTGCGCTATTTCAAGAGACGGAAGATGATTTGTTATTTGGCATGATGTATGATGACCGGGTGATCATCTGAGGTGCAACAACCCTATATATCAAAGCATGTCAGTACAACCGCTCACAGGATTTGCCGGTTTCGATTGGAAGGTACTCTGCGTTATCCCTTCGAATGGTGTTCTGACTGATTATATGTACTGTTCACAGAAGAACATAAGCACCATACTTCACAACGTTGGACATCTCTCCAGATTCGTCGTGGGCTGCTAATGGTGACAGTACGGGGTTGACCGTTCTGTTGAGCATCGCCACCGGAGAACAACTTGCAGTCTATCATTGCGATCGCGGTCTATACCTCGACCCCTTGCAACTCTCCTCTGCGGGTAATTGCCTCGCTGTCGGTATGGCAGGGAAAACCAAGCCACCACTCCTTCCGCTCTTCATATATGGGATATTTCCTCCCATGACCGGCTGGCTCGGCGTTTGGAAGTCCCATTTGGTTCATTCGATAAAGAGGTTGCCCAGGACGAGCGCCCCATCATCGCCAACTGGCTCAATAGTGGACAGCAAGTCTTGGTTGGATCCCACCGATCTCTGGTGGTCATCGACGTGTTGACCAAATCAACGGAGCGCAAGGACGTCCCTTGTTTCCAGACTCTTTCGAATGATGGTCAGTTTATTTTGTCCGCAGTCACTCTTAGGAAATCAGCGTTGGGTGCATACTTTTTGGATCCTCTAACGTTCACGGAAGTGGGCTTCAGTATCCCTAATCATCTTCCGCTCGCTTATTTCACCTGATAATACGCTCCTTGCAACTCTGCCGTTGAACGACGACTCGGATGGCTCGAATGTAATCTTCATTTGGGCCATGATGATTGACAAGCTCGACATATCTGCAGTATTGGTCATAAAGACTTCGTCTCGTCAGTGATGTATCTTCAGGCATCATGAGGTGGATGTCATCGGTCAACTCGAGAATCCCAGCGACCAGCAAGTAAATCACTAGGGACTGCGGTGTGAATGAGTAGTACAGTGTACCCGCGTGATGAATAGTAACATCAAGCACTGCTGGCACGCCGCATCTTTGCCTCGCCATCACATACCAACACATGACATACTCGCTGTCAATTATGGCAGGGGGGAGCGGAACCCGTTGGATAAAGCGACCCTTTATTCCAAGGAGAGCCTAACCTCTAGTCGTCCCACGAAATCAAACCCTGATTGACGTGAAGCAGCACGAAGACGCCGCGCAGCTTGCTCCTGTATCCAACCTCATACTTCCTGCGCCACGCCTTCCTTCGTTCCACGTTCTGCCCTTGCGGCAACGGGCGCAGACGGGAGTGTTGGTGGCCTCGGAACAAGAGATACCATCAATCCCGGTCCTCGACTGTCTGGTCTACAGATCAACACAAGGATCAAAGTGGAAGCCGAGAAAGACGGTGTTGTGATGATGGAGGTCGTGTCGGTGGTTTCCGTGGACCAGTCCACAGCCGAGCTTATCGAGGAAACAGAAGCTCAAAGTGCGGAGCGTTCCCATCTCTCGCTTGAAGACCATGTCAGCCATGCCGCCCTCCAGACCGGCAGACGAAGGGTCACTATTTGTGGTCTTCTTGGTAGGGGACTGGTCACTTGGGTCGTCGACTGCCTTACTCTTACCCTTGGCCTTCGAACTACCAGGCTGCAACAGGCTTTCTTGCGTGTATGAGTGGAATAGTGACCGTGTCATACTCTTCAGTATACCCGCGAACGATTGGCAATATGGTTGCCCATGGATTTCGTGTCGGGCGCAATGTTCTACTTGTCATAAATACGAGCACGACCGACCTTCTAATATTTTCACGCGCATCGGTGGGTAGGAAAAGTGACCGGTTGACCCCTCGCTCACTAACGGATTCGGATGCGGACGTTGCTGGATCACATTCAAAGCACAGACACTAATTCATTCCCTTCCTGATTCGGTAAGGGAACGAATCAGTGGTTGTTTTTTGGATCCCTTTTTCATGGCGTAACATCAGGTCTGAGATCTGATGGTCCATCATGTAGCTTGGACGAGTGGACACCACTGACAGAGGACTACTAGTGCAGTCCAGTGCAGTCATAACGGCGTCAGCGAAATCGCGAATGTCGCACATTCTCGTTTCTGACAAGGTTCGGGAATCGAAGTATTCCAAAGACGTTTTGCACGACATTACCCGCAGGGGTGGACACCTGAGCAGCCAAGCTAAAAAACGTGACTCTGATTCCCTTCCTTATATCGCGATCTTGGCCGACCTTGGTCAACCACCACCATCTTCCCTGAGCGGGGCGTGGATGATTGCTGTCGGCGTATCTATGCTGCTGGTGTTGATACTACCACCTATCCATTTTTAACCGACCGCTCGGAGCCCATGAAAACTCTTCAGAACTGCGTGCGTTTGCAAAGATATCCAAAACAGAAAAACCTTACACGGAATACCCTGAACGCGCAGGTGAAGTTTGGGAGCACATCAACTCCTGAGAATATGCTAGCATGGGAACACGGCAGGGATGTTCTGGATGTGAGAGGTCGAGGCAATATTTCGTCTCTGGGATTGTAACAACGTTGGTGTAAGTACATACTATGACCGAATGTTAGCTTTTGACTTGAATCGCTGTCATTATTCGACAACTCCATCGAAGACGTATTAGCGAGGGTTCAAATCTTGCGGTACCGTACGACTTGCTGTTCCAAGTGAAAGCAAGAATGTTGATTGGCTTTGTTACCTGCTCCCCAGACTATATGATAAGTCATTCCCGCCATTCTCCTACTGATAAAACTGGTTCAATGGCTCCCGAACATGTCGAACCGATCGGAGGCTACGTGCCGGATTGGAGTACAGCTGGCGAGAAAAGAAATCAAGGGTTCATGACGCTGAGAGTGAGACTTGGACCAGAGCTGCCCAAAATCTCAGCTCAGTTGGTTAGACCTGACAGTTGCTACAGCCTGAAGCCCGGGGCTACTAGGAGAAGAGACGCCAACTGTTCGAGTATTTAGCGCCAGAATAGCGCAAGTTAATATTGACCTAACGGAAACTTGGATTCCTACAAGCAAGTCACCAAAGTCGGTGATGGTGGTCTCGTGCATCTTGGACTTAAGAGGACCGTCTTGTCCCAGGAGGGTCCCAAAGACGAGTGGATCGGTGCACACGCCATCATAGACCCACTTGGCAGAACCACTTCTACACGAGGGCTTCCACTGAGAGAAACGCGTCAGACGTCATCGATGTCGTCCGCCAGAAGCGACACACCGCCATCTGCTTCCTGATGGTAGATGGGCCACTATTGACACCTGCCATCTCTGGCTTGGCGAGAATCGCTTTCACGAGTGATTGTGCGTGGCGGTGGGTTGCACTGTCGGTAACAGTTATAGTGTGCGCTTTTTTGGAGTTGGACACGCTATCGTTGGTGTCTGTTTAGTAGGCGACGCGTTTACATTATAGTGTGACGAAGCGCGTCGTCACGCGTCACGCACACCCAATGTTTACGCAGTTCAATTCAATACTGTCGTGGGCACTACGATACATCCACCCAGACGAATGCTGGCCCCACAGATAATTTTTCAGAGTGGGACGAATCCACTGTTGTTTGAGAGGGATTATACCCACCCGGAGAGTCCCAGGCTAGGCCAGGAACACCGTATAATGATTGACATACGTCATTCTACGAGTCATGCCTTGAGTCTTGATGGATTTGCGTCCAGGGCAAGAGCAGACAAACGAGTGCAGCCACCCAAGGCGATGAGAACAAGCCACCATCAGTGATCACCATCCATGCTGACTTGACGAGGCGAGTGAGTTAATACGTATTGGTCGAACGGCGACTATCCCGCGCTTCGATTCTGAGGACAGATATTATCAGCGCCCCTTCGACTGGAGTGTCAGAGACAGGGTTCTAAATTTATGCAACGACACGAAAATTCACCTCAACTGCTGAATTGCGCTGCCTGCGCGGAGTGTCACGGAGTAGTCAGCTTGTGAAACGAAGTTACTCCTCATCAGAGACACTTGTCCAAAGGTGGTCAGGCTGTCTCAGAAATTGCTGTAGGGTGAATCCCGAATGCGAATCTCTTGTCTCACCAGACTCTCTGAGGGCTGAGGGGAAACGGGGACCATGCCAACAAGGCTGGACAATTACCAAGGAAGTCGATGATGGCGATGGGAGCAGCGTTGCCTTCCAGTGGCAGGATTTCATCCGACACCTTCCCTTGATCTCAGTCGGGCGGTCTTGTGGAGCTAAAAATGGGTGTCTCTACCAGCGCACCCGCTGAATACACCACCAAATATGGTTACCGTTGGCTACACACGATACGCAACGTGCAGCAACGAGCAATGAGCGCTGAGCCTTCGCAGTCCAGGCAGATCCACGACGACGCCCGCCAAGCTGGCGACGAGCAGAACGCTACGTACTTCAATATACCTATATATTATTTCACATCTTCAACTGTTCTCTTAAATGTAGTGGCGTGGGAAAGAAAACCAGGTAAGGTAATACCCTATACCCTGCCCTGGGCCCGAACCCTTTGCCCAGCTCTGAATTTAATTTTCGGTTTATTTCGACATCTTGCTCCTCAATCAACAACCATCATCTTCCCCATCCTTCTTCACACCGTACGTACCCACCGTTCTCGCCGTCGTCGACCACAGCGAGCTCATTGTTTCTCCAGCAATACGCCTCGATTTCTCGATTTTATCTACAGTATGTATATCAGCGCGTCCTCGACGCGTCTATGTCGCGTTTGGTGGCTCCGAACATGGTCACTCACGACACCCTCGTTTGTAGATGCCTGAATCCCGCGAAGACTCTGTCTACCTTGCCAAGCTCGCCGAACAGGCTGAGCGCTATGAAGGCAAGTCATCATCATCCTTATTTTGGTCGTGTGCACCAAATGTTCATCATCTTCCACAGAGATGGTCGAGAACATGAAGCGCGTCGCCTCCTCTGACCAGGAACTCACTGTTGAAGAGCGTAACCTCTTGTCGGTCGCATACAAGAACGTTATTGGTGCTCGTCGTGCGTCGTGGCGCATCGTATCGTCCATTGAACAGAAGGAGGAATCCAAAGGCAACGAGGCCCAAGTTGCCATGATCAAGAGTTACAGAGAGAAGATTGAGAGCGAGCTCGCTAAAATTTGCGAAGACATTCTCGACGTCCTCGACAAGCACCTCATCCCTTCGGCTGCTTCTGGCGAGTCCAAGGTCTTCTACCACAAGATGTAAGCTATCTCTTGTCTTGCCCTAGTCCGGTTTTCACAAGATCATATAGGATGGGCGACTACCATCGCTATCTCGCCGAGTTTGCAACCGGTGATAAGCGCAAGGACAGCGCTGACAAGTCTCTGGCTGCTTACAAGGATGCTTCCGAGGTTGCCGTCGCCGAACTTCCGCCAACGCACCCCATTCGTCTCGGCCTCGCATTAAACTTCTCCGTCTTCTACTACGAGATCCTTAACAGCCCCGACCGTGCATGTCACCTTGCCAAGCAGGCATTCGATGATGCCATTGCTGAGCTTGACACCCTTTCCGAGGAGAGCTACAAGGACTCGACGCTTATTATGCAATTACTACGGGACAATCTTACTCTTTGGACGTCAGACATGCAAGAAGCTGGTGCGTCGATACTCAATGCCTATGAGAGACTTTTGCTCAACCAGTTTGCAGACAAGATAGAGAAAGATGATGAGGGCGCTGCCGGCGATGACTAAACAGCGTACTCTACATCTTGTTTCTTCTCGCTCCTGCACCCATGGTCTAGGACGCAGTGGCTGCCAACTGGGTATCCGCCGGGTGTTTCCATTATCACATCATTTGCATCGTCTCACCTATCGCATCTTTTTTTCTCTTTCATGTTCTTTTATTATACCGTAGTATGCTGCGGTGGCTCGTTGTCTCTGGTGTCATAGAGGCGAATGGAAGAAGTTTGAAATGACACATGTGTGATTTTCGGCTAGAAGGACCTTTCAGGACATGGCGACGACGCAACAGCACAGAATCTTGACATTGATGTTTTGATTATTCCTGTCTGCCATGTCCAGGATTGTACCAACAATTCTCGGCCTGTTCACTTTGTCCGTTGTATACATCGTTTTTCGCGCTGCATCCGACGTCCAACATCGATTATCGCCCCAAGGATGTCGGATGTCATGGATGTCACCTTCTTACCTCCTCCAGCCAGAATTCAACACCTCCTGGACACCACTTGCCAGCCGATATTCACTTTGGCTATACCGTGAAGTTGGATGGGAGCCCAAACAGGTGAGGTCTCGGGTGGGTTTGAACGCGTTGATAGCTAATGAGTTGTCCACGAATGGGGTAGGCAATGGGTTTGCCCGTTCTGTTCATACCAGGAAATGCGGGATCATCGCACCAGGTGCGCTCAATAGCGTCGTCTGCTGCTAGACAATACTTCTCGTCGCCATTCGACGTGTCACACGAGTTCACAAGACAAGGGGCGAAACCCATAGATTTCTACGCCGGTAAGCTCCTGCTTGACCCGACCTCTCAGTTGCGTGTTACATCTAACACGATGACATTATAGTGGAGTTTAATGAAGACCTTTCCGCGTTTCATGGCCCCACGCTCGATTCCCAGATTGCCTACACATCTGCGGTGGTGGAGTATATTCTCTCCCGCTACCCTCCCAACACACGAATCGTTGTCATGGGTCATTCCATGGGCGGCGTCGTAGGCACTGCTCTTCTCCCCTCTGGAAACATCACGGCTCTCATCACCATGTCTACCCCGCATACACTTCCTCCAGTCCGTTTCGACGCACGAATCGAAGAGATATATGCCCGAAATCGAAAAGCATTGCGCGAAGACGAGACGGCGATCCTGTCCATTTGCGGAGGTGCGACGGATATGATGATCCCTTCCGAGTCTTGCATTCTGCCAAGGGACTCGAGAGAGGTAGGCATCTATCGACGGACAGTGTTCACATCCGCGCTCGAAGGCGCGTGGACGGGGGTTGGGCACCGCGAGATGGTGTGGTGCCATCAGGTGCGGTGGCGTGTCGCTCGGGCTGTGCTTGAACTTGGATTCACAAAAACGGCGGAAGAGCGTGCGCGAGTACTCGATCGGTGGTTGAGAGATGGGAGTTTGTTGCCGCCAGATGGGGATTTCGTCCGAGACCTGAGCCTCAATGAGGGTGAATACGAGGCACTCTCCGGGGATCTGCAATTCGTTCTCAATCGTCCCCTTGGGAAAAGGACCTACCTCCTACCTATACCAAGTGCCCAGGATGAGGGGGATAATCGGATGTTTGTCTTGTATGTTTCTCGGGGGAGTGTCTTAAACGTGTCCCCCCACCATGTCTTCAACTTGCGTGTGTCTGTTCACCTTTGCGCAGAACATTCCACGGATGGAACTATGTTGTGTAACTCCCTTGCACCGGCTTCGCTCAAAATCCTCCCAACTCCGATCCCTGGAAAGCCATTCCCAGTACCGGACGAAGGAACAGATGAGAGCGAGGGTATGGTATTTTTCGAGGCCGAGCTTCCAAACGGAGCAGAAGGCTGGGTAGGGGTCACTGTGGATGCTGGTGATGATGGACGTGGTTGGGTTGCAGGGGGATTTGATCAAACACGCACTGTCGAGAGCGAGCTCAGCCTCTGGGGTCCGTGGACATTGTATTTCTCTGATGAGACTACGAGACTGACAACCCTCTGCAGACTTGCTTTTTGATGGCGTGAAGATATCGAGACCTCGATCTGATGATGTAGGATTGAGGACGTATATCAGTCTTCCACACCTCCCAGCTACTGCACTGCTGGTGTATCGACTCGTCCCTAAAATGGCGGAATATTCATCGTGTGCAGGTAGGTGCATCGA
Organism: Butyriboletus loyo; assembly: GCA_038093515.1. Taxonomy (NCBI): domain Eukaryota; kingdom Fungi; phylum Basidiomycota; class Agaricomycetes; order Boletales; family Boletaceae; genus Butyriboletus; species Butyriboletus loyo. Next base: position 101,879 of record JBBPSI010000023.1, on the reverse strand, counting down.
GAAGAAGCTCCGAGGACGCATGCTGATACATAGTTGAAGCACCTCTTTTTTCTCCGCTGCTCGTCCACACGTCACAAGCTTCTGAAACGCACTATTATCGTCTTTCGTCCGACCAACCCATTTTCCTCCATACTCATTCCTCTGCCCCTTACATCCCTCCTCTACACTCCACCCCATCTCACGGGCTGAATCTCACAATCCATTCTTCGGGACCTAGCTGTCAAGATGCCGTAGAAGTACTTCTTTCAGTCGACTTGTGGACTTCGGTGGGGAGAATAAGCACGCGGTATCCTACCACGTTACTCAGCTGGGGTGTCGGAATCGTCTCGCTGCTTTTGTTCCATTCCTGGAGTTTAGACGGTCAGCAGCTGAGCGTCCGCGAGTCGTTGGATGTTTTCGTGAGGCGCCGGATGCCCCTATTGATGGTGGTCGCCGGGGTGATCGGATTGCTCCCGTTGGGTCCTGATTATTACCTTGGGATTGGGGACGAATTGGGGGTGCTGCGTGCGGTACTGGCAGTTCTTCTTGTCGGTGTAGCGGCTGGAATGGTGTGTATCAGTTGGTGGTTACTGGTAGCTCTCATGTGGCCACTCAGGTTGTTGGGAAGAGGATCTATTGAAAGGTACGGTATGATAACTAGTTCTCTATCCATGAGGTGACGATTGGGGAGCAGGAAACCCGGAGACCTCGGTGTACGACGGAGCATGGTTATTTCCATGGTCCTCGTGCTAGCGCTCATAGTGCTGTTCGTGCCATGGCAAGTGGCCTTCCTTGGATGCTGGGTCACCCAACTTCTCAACTGTAACGCGACCTCCCGACCCAAGCTGTACCCTGGTTCTGTCCCGACGTTAGCAGGTACACCTACAGATCACACGCCCATATGTGAACAGGATAATCGGACGTCTGACGAAAATGATTCACCAGCAGATAGTTCGGGCCCGCCTTCCAGCCGATCACTCAACATACCCAGTCATATGCTCAAACCTACGTTTGCATACGCACACGACCAGAACACACATATATTGTTGCTCATGACGTGGCTTTTGCCGCTAGTTGCGCCTATCTTGGCGACATGGGTGCGAACGATCCAGACGGCGGGGTACACGGTGCCGTTCAATGGCGATCACAACGTGTTCAAGGTTGCCCCCGTGTTGGCGCTCGTGGATCTCTTGGGACGTGAACGGCCACTTGACATGACGTGCGTGTGTTCTCTTTTCTTTTTCTTTTTGTCATGCTGAATCCGAATCACGACCGTTCGTCTCGTATCGGTCCCGTGCTATGTTATACAGGCCGGCGTGGCGGTTTTCATTGCGATGGGGATGGGTTGTCGTGGCTGTCGTTGCGTTTTTTGGGGGTGGACGGAGGGCTTATGTAGTGTATGATGTGGCGAGTGTTCAGATGGCGATTTTGGTGCTTTGCCAGATGACGGTGTGGTTTTATAGATGATGATGATGATGATGGGGTCCGTTGTGCATGTTCATTCATTCCCGGGCGTGGTTTTCTGTTCGTGCTTCCTCGTCGACAAGTATTTCGTCCAGCCCGAGCAAAAGCCGGCTTACGCTCTACGAAAGAATATATTGTCATCCCAACAAACCACGCAGCTCTGGCGACTGGATGAGGAATAGTGCCATTTGTCCGATCAACTAAGGTTCAGATAAGCCCAAAGCCAAGTGGAGCGTGAGCGGATCTAACTGTATGTAAGAGAGTTAATTTGGCATCAGGACCGATATCGGGGTGTGCCTGCTTTTATTATAGCGTGGCGTTCCGGACCGTCGTGTCAAGTTTTGACCGAGTTGCTCATTTATACCGCAGAGCATACGACCGAGATTGGAACGCAGCCGTTCGATTCTGCGATTTGGCCATAAAAACTTGGACTGGTCAGTAGTCACAATATTTAAATGTCGAGAACTCGGTGGTTTTGCAGCGTAATTTTCACGTGATCCAAAGGGTTGTACATATTTAGTAATCGTAAGTATGCGGGCACGTTTTCGTATCTCATGAACTTCAATTCAACTCGGTCGTGGTGGCAGTCCCCAATTGACCGCTTGACCCGTCCACGACGTTTACCTTGAGGTACTGTTTCTTCTGGTCATAGTCTCGATTTTGTTGATCGTATAACGTGCTTGGACAGCCCGCCGTGAAAATTCGAGTAACGAGATGGCTTCTCCATTTGACGACCCACCCGTGCGTTCAACGTCGCCTTCCTCGATCAGAGCTGTGTCTCCCACGAGGTGGAGAGGTGACATAGACACTTCCAGCCCGAGCGCTTCTGCAGACCCTACCCTCCGTGCTCGCGGATCCCCGACGCTTACACGTTCCCTGGATCCTGATGCCCGTGAACGACAACGAACTATGGACGTAGATATGGCGCTACATCTCTCCCGTGCGCGGAGGGAAACACTCGTACAGCCCACTTCTCCCTTTGATGACCCTCGAACGTCCTCTGAGTTACCGTTTGGATTGTTCTCAGCTGTCGAACAACACGATCTTCGGTTGGCTCGTGGGGAGGAATCAAATGCGCTTGATCAAGATATCGTTCACGGCGGTCATGGCACTGCGCGGGATTCGACTCTGGACCTCAGACTAAACCAGCCCCAGGATTCGTCCCTCCTCGTTGCCATCGAAGGCCAGTATCCGCTACCGAACCATCGAGAACCGTCGCCGAGGTATCAAGTCAGTTCTGCGCGGTTCGTATTCGACTTTGCGCCTCTCGAAAACTTTGCTGCAGAAGAAAAGGAGAGTTTAGGTCTTACATCGCCTATCGATTCACCTGTGATGAGGGTTCGGTACCCGAAAGGGCAGAGGGATGACGAGCAACCAAAGTCACCTCCATCGCCTGGCAGCGGGGCATTTGGTCTGTCTGTAGGGTCCGCCGCTGTTCCTCGGCGTCCGGGTGCTCGTCAACGTAAGCTTAGTGAAAGTGCGCCTCTTCCGCGACCCCATCGTAGGAATGGCAGAGCAAAAGTGGCACTTTTTGAACATCAGGCGAACGAGCCAGCATCGGGTTTCTCGGCGAGACTCATGGCCACTGGCCAGCTCAGCATAGTCCCATCGTCCGAGGATGTCTCTGGTATATTCCACCGATACGCATCATCCCCTCCGCCAGGCATTGGTGCCGCGTCCCCAGGCCATGATAGACCGTACAGATTCTCGTTTTATTCCAACGCCTTGTCGGCGACCATTCATGCCCGGAGCTTATGTGAACTCCCGGCAGAGGGTCAATCCTTTGAGGACTTGTTCAGTGGTCTGCCCTCTCCTGCTCCGAGACGGGAGGACGCCACGGGAGAACCCCTCGCTTTCAACGCACCGGTGCCTATGCTTGCTTCTCGCCCGAGTATTTTCATCCCCAACGAGAAAAGAACCCCATCGGGCCTTGAAGGAGTGCCAGCGAGCTATCGTAATGTCTCCTCCGGACGACCCGCGGAAAAGGTTGATCCAGGTCGCCCAAACGGTTCAGGACCAGCATCGAGTGCCGATGCCGAGGCGAATACGTGGTGGCTCGATATACAGTGTCCAACCGATGAAGAGATGAAAGTGCTGAGTAAAGTGATCACACCCACACTTTTTTACCGCATGCGCACACTCATGCAGCGTTCTCAAGGTATTTTCAATCCACCCACTAACCACAGAAGACATCCAAATGGAGGAAGCTCGCGAGAAGATTGAACTCTTCCGGAATTACTTCCTCGTTTGTTTCAGAAGCTTCGATCAAGATCCGTACAGCCCCACCTATCTCGAGCCGCTGAACATGTACATCATTGTCTTCCGCGAGGGCATCTTGTCTGTGCGTCCTTGTCACTGTGATGCAAATGCGTCCTTTTGGTCTCACCTTGTGGTTATCGGTCAGTTCCACTTTCGCGCAACACCACACCCACAGAACGTACGCCGTCGGATCAAGCAACTTAAGGACTACATCAACGTCACGTCGGACTGGATTTCATATGCCCTGATCGACGATATTACTGATGCCTTTGGGCCACTCATCCAATCGATCGAGTACGAAGTCGACTCTATTGATGAGCTCGTGCTTATCCTCAAAGATGCCGAGCAAAGTGACATGCTACGCCGGATTGGGACTTGTCGAAAGAAGGTGATGGGACTCTTGAGACTGATGGGTAACAAAGCGGACGTTGTCAAGGGCTTGGCGAAACGATGTAATGAGAATTGGAGGGTGGCGCCTACGTCGGATATCGCAAGTCTTTTTTTTTCATTTTCGTTGCTTGGCGACCGGTGCTGACCACAGCATCCTCCCTTTCTTCTAGGGCCTCTATCTTTCTGACATTCAGGTATGCTCATCTCAGACAAAGAACAAAGTCCGAGAAGATTTTGAGTCACTAATCTGATGGACAACAGGATCACCTGATCACCATGACTCAAAACCTGAACCACTATGAAAAAATCCTCTCCCGCTCCCACTCGAATTATCTCGCCCAAATCTCGATCGAGATGACAGACGCCAACAACCAGATCAACGATGTCCTTTCGAAACTGACCGCCCTCGGTACGGTGCTTATACCGATGAACTTGATCACAGGTGCCGTCCCTTTCTTCTTCACTTGGCTGCCCGCATAAAGGGGTGTCCTGAATCCCATACGCCTGACCAGGTCTTTGGGGAATGAACGTCCATGTACCAGGACAGGATGAACTAGTACGTCGCGTTCCCTCGCTTTTTTTTTTTTTTTGACAGCCTTGGAAAATTAACACATGCGGGAACCCTCGTTTGTAACAGGAAGGCCATGCGTGGTTCTTTTCCATCGTCGCTGGGCTCGCTGCTTTTGCGCTCATCGGCGGATACACGACCTATCGCTTCATGGTTCGACGTTGAGAGAAGGACGTGAACGTGAACGTGGACGTGAGGGGAGGGGGGGGGGAGCGGGAGAGCGAGAAGGCAAGGTAAACTTACTGGAGGAGGGAAGGCGGGAACATGTAAAACGGATCGAGGGATCCACCCTCTTGTCGGGACAGTTTTCTTTTCTTTGTTTCTTTGTTTCTTTTTAAAAAAAGAAATCCTCATAGAGCACTTTTGCATTTATTTTATTTTATTTGTCTTTTTCTCAAAGGGGGAACGCTGTCACCTGGCGTTTCTTTTGCCCGCTTCTTCGAGGGGGATCCAGGCTGTTCCACCAGTATTTTTGCTTTCCTGAGAACCCGCTCTTGTTCGGCCCGTCTTGCATCGCATCGCATGTTTCGATTCTGTAACGCACAACGCATGTCTACACCAGAGGAGAAAAAAAAATATAGGACATCCAAGTTGGTTTTGAACACAGGACTATTACTGTCCACTGTCCGCTGCCCACCTCAACCTTTTGCGCGAGTGGAGTCACAGTCGTCCCGTCCCGTTCCACGCAAACATCACACTTTTTTTGGTGATCGATTTTTGTCTTTTTTTTTATCAAAAAAAATCACGGGATAGGAATATAGGAATATTCGTCGGGAACACGGAGGTTGTACTTGGAAACGAAGAAAGAAAGAGGGAAAAAAAGCCAATCCATGCAAACGAAGCGACGCGAGATCGTCAGAGGAGGGGACGGGCTACTCGTACAATAAAACAATGGAGTAGGAGAATCATACGAGAGAACAGACCCACACACAACAAGGTGAAAAGAGATAGCCACAACTCGAGCGGAACCAAATCGAGTCTCTATTTCTTGGGCAGAACAAGCTTGATGGAGCGCATCGGTGGGGTATTCGAGTGTCTAGACGTCGACACCGACGCTGGTGGTTGCAGTGGCGGCGGTGGCGGTGGCGGCGCGGTACTGTATGACACAGAAGACGAGGGTCGTGGCGAGAGCTCGGTATCAACGGGTGACACGATCATCGCGAGTGAGGGCGAGAGCGTTTGCTGCATCGCACGCGCAGGCACCGATGCAGGTGGCAGCACTGGCGTCTGCGGATGCCGTCGCGCTTGCTTGGGCGATCGCGAGCCCGAGCCAGAGCCCGAACTTGAAGCGGACGCAGAGTGTCCGTGAGACGTGTCCGGCGGCGTTGGTGAGTCGTCGACGAATTTACGCTTCTTCCCGCCGTGCGGAGACACGGGGTGTGGTGGGGGATGTGGCTGCTCTGGCGCCTCTGAACGGTGAGGGGCTGCAGGGGTGGGGCTGATACTGTGCCACTGGTTCGACCAAGGTGGTGGGGGTGGGACGTGATGGCCATTGGACGACGGTTGTCGCGCGAGCTCGTATACGGGCGTGGGTGGCGTCGGCAGCGGCAATGGCGAATGATGCGGATGAGGGTGACGGTGATAACTTGATGATGGTCCAGGATCTGCAGATCGAGCCATGGATGGCATCGAGAGGCCGCGTTGAGCTGGTGCACCGTTGGCACCCTCAGGCTGACCTGGGGTGAACCGTATAAGTTCGACAAATAACGTTTGAGTGTACGGTGGAAGCATCTTGGTGTATACAACATCTTTGCTGAAGCTGTCCAGCATGGCACTCGTATTCACATACGTATCTGGTTCCTGGTTATCTGTAGGATGAGGTTAGTTTTTTTTTCCTGAAGAAAATGGAATAATAGAATAAAATAAAATGAAACCAACCAATATGTTTCACCCGCACTTCCGAATAAATATACGGTCGATTCTTGCGCAAACAACATAGCGGGCACATGAACCGACTTTGATGCTGTCCCATGGCCGCATCGACAGGGAAAAAGACACACCCGGCATGATACCGCCTGTTACAGAGCTCGCATTCCACCGTCGGGTAGTGGAGCAGATATGGCGTGCGACCTCTGCATATACACCGCGTCCCATCGAGCCAATCATTGTCAATGTCCTGCCCAAACGTAAACCGTGGCCGTCTCCGCTTCCGGACACGAACCGGTGTCGGTTGACCAGCGAGTATACGATGCAAGCCGGCGAGGTCGAGACCAAACGACACCTCTCGCGAAGGCGAGACCGCAAACTGGATCTTGTATAGCTTCCGCATATAATGGCGCACCTGTGGAATATAATCCGAGCGCTGGTTGCCTGGCTGAGAAGCAAACGTCAAAAAGTGTCCGATCACTGAGGACAGGCGATCGACACGATGCACGATGATCTCCAACTGCTTCCATGCATCCGAGTAATTCTTGGTGATGTCGGGGGCAGAGAGAAGGATTTGGGGTAGGAAACAAAAGTGCCAGCTTCGTTCCTTGTGAATGGCACCGTTCCAGTGATGATGGTCACAGAATGGACACGATCCACCGTTGGCTGCGCAAACGCCATGGAATCGTGCAAAGCAGTGGTCGCATTGGACTGCGTCGGATTGTGTACCGGGAAGTGGTGGTCGAACGGGCGCCGTGCAGATACACGTGAAATATTCGTCATGCGGGGGAAGATCATCTTCGGGTCTTGTGGATTCGATGACGTCTTCAAGGATCGCCTGACCATGAGCACAGCCATGCTGGGGACAATACCACGGCAAGTCCTCCAGCCACTTTTGATGCAAGGCGAGCTGCGCATCAAGCTTCTCAAAGATGGGCAACGAGAACATCGAGAGATGTTCTCGGGCATACGTTTTCCACTTTTTCATCATGTCAAAAATGTCCGTCTCGTCCCGGTGCTGATAACGATTTCGCAGGATCGCCTCGCAGCGGTTCTCGAGGTCGAGCGCGAACTCTGCGGTCTGCTTGAGATCCCGAATGGCGGGGATACTAAAGTCCTTCTCTGCGCGAGCCACAAACTTCATGACCTCCGACACCTTCGGCTTCGGCCCTTGGCCATCCGGCAATAACCACGCTTTTGCCTGCTTCTCGAAGTCCTTGGCCTTGTTCCGAGCGGAAAGCAGTCGATCATATATCGTGATATCGACGGGGACGGTGGGATCCATCTCGGAAAACTCATCGAGCTCCTCGACTGTTTTGTACGGTTGGTCGAGGACATGTCTTGCCCTTTCTCCCCATTCATCACCAGCGCGCTGTTTCGACCGCAACGTCTCGACAAATCTGTTCTCCTCGCCGAGATTGCAGGACCGAGCACGTATGAGGAGGCTGCGAACATCTTCCAACGTCGTGGAGCTCTCTTCCGCTTTTTCCTCGAGCTCCTTCAGGAGCTGCTCACGAGACACGATCCTCTCGACCTCGTAAATTTCTTCGAGGTAGACGTTGACGGAAGAAGCCTCCATGAGCAGTCGCTCACATTCATTGATAAACGTGTCACGATCGCCGAGGGAACCCCCATCCTTGAGCAGCACCGCAGCCTTGCGCTGAATTTCCCCCGACTTCTCCGCCAACCCACGAAGTAGACTGATCTCTGGGGTGTCAAAACCAAGGGTCTGTACCTCTTTTAACAAAGCGTAGAGATCCTCCAGACTTCGGTCTGGTCTGTCGCCCGGGTCCCGGTCGTCGAACGCAGGGCTGTTGATTTCGTGAAGTGGAGGCCGACCACGTGAACGGCGAGAACGTTTGCGACTTTGTTTGCGGATGATAAAAGTGTTGGCAGCGTCGAGCCACTCGTTGGCACGGTTGACGCATTTTCTGAGTGAAGCCAACTCGGGCAGGTGGTGATTTATCCGTTCTCCCTCGGCAAGAATCGCCCGAATGGAGCGGAGTAAGGGAACGTCACTCTCTGTCAAAACCTTCTGGAGCTTGGCTTTCCACGTGGCCGGAACAGCTGCCCGATCGGCCACCTTGGCAAGGCTTTCTTGCAGGTCTATATCCGAGCACCGCAGCCTCAACACGTGCTGGCTTATGGGATGATCACACAGATGCTTCGCATGCTCGATGCAAACCACCTCGCTCTTGCAGTGGCAAGTAACTTGCGAGAGGTAGCAGAAAGCCTTGCAGTAGACGCACTGGTACTGGTCTTCGGGGCGGTCCTCTGCTTCGAGCCGCTCCACCATACCAAGGGTCCTAGCGATTTGACGTGATCCCAGTTCGCGTTCGGTCATTTCCCTCAGGTTCGGCTCCAGCCTAGAGACGGACATATTCATATTCAGCGGGGAATAGCAGAACGCGCCGGCACGGGTGATGACTCACCACAACGCCGTCTTAATGGATGTCGACTGTTGCGTGATGGTGACCAAAAGCTCATCGTGAGAGAAGACGGGTAATTTTCTGTGCTCTCTGTAACGGTGCACACAGTCGCGGCCGTAAGGCAACCAATCAGGGAGTGCGAAGTTGACGGCCTCATTGAAGTTAAGCTAGAGCCGCACAGAATCAATACTGTATGAATGATTAATCGCGTGTAAAACGTACCCCATGATTAAATCCTGCATGATACGCCTTCGGGAAAGTGATGACAAATTCACCTGCACGTTGGTTGCACGCGGACACGCGGACCCCGGCATCGGTGAGGCGTTTCGGGTTCATCAGTGTTACCAGCTGAAAAAGGAGATCTGGCTGTGCTTCGAACAGATCCGGCGCCTCGCTCTTGATCGCGGCTTCGAATTTATCTGCATCTTCTCCTGGAATGCCGTACCAAGTCTTTGTTTCCCCCCAATGTTCTATATGAATATGGTCAATCATGTCACCTTTGAAATGAAACGAAGACGCGATACCCACGGAAGTTGATGCTGTACGTATAATGATCCTACGCAAGCCGCATCACGACTGCGGCCTTTATAACAGGGGGTGGCGAATGCTTACCTCGTTGTGCCAACAGAAAGTGGAAAATATCATTCCTACATAGGTCCATGGCACGGTCATACCCGAAATGTCTGATTTGATGAATCGCAAAAGGGAATCCGCTAGAATGGGAATATTGTTCAAATTCCAAGGGTCCTTGGAAGCAGCATCAAGCGGATGAGTCTCCATGGTCGGCATCGCACTATCGTAGAGGTATCAAGAATGTTCAACGGTGGAAAATCGCAAAAAAAGGTCACCTGCGACATACCTGCCGTGGGTGGTCGAGTGGACATCGGCTCCATACTCAATCTCAACCGTGTCATTCGGGGACTGAACAAGTCGCCAAAACTCGGTCTCCACATCACTCTCGGTTACCAGAGTGTTACCGATATAATTAACGGTGGGATCGTTGAGGTCCGGCGGTGATTTGTTGACAGGCGGATGAGAGGCCCACCACCTACGGCGAAACTCGAGATCCCTGGCTTGGAAGCTGGAAAGACTGTGTTCCTCCCCCTCATCGAAACCGAAATCGCCACCGGTCTCGAACAAGCACGTGTGGCAGAACCACTGGTCCTTTGGAATCGAGGTCAACGGTGGATCCAAGCAAAACATGTGGAAGCCTTTGAAAAGTGAGACACAACCAATAGAAACGCGGCAACAAGGATTCGCCGTACCGCAGTCACAGCCATCACAGAGAAGCATTTCTTCCTCGTGATTTTTCTTCTGACAAACTTCACAAGACTGCTATCTCGGAGTCAGAAGGTGAGTCGACTCGTTCTACCTAGATACCTACCTCCTGAGTTAATTTTGTGACTTCATCTGGCTGTGACGTAGGCGATGCCGATGACATTCGGTTAGCAACATTGCGACGCTTCCGTGTGGCTACTCGTGACCCGACTCGGTGAGATGTACGAAGAAAGGAATCAAAACGTACGGGAGCTTTGGTCATGGGGGGTTGACTTTATGTTCCGTCTCAAACTCGTACCTTCCAACCGGGAGCCATTCCGCTCCTTGTAATCGCCATCATCTGGAATGTCAGACAAAGCACTCGATGAGGAAGTTAAAGGACTAGAAGGTGGGGATGTGGCATCGCGGATGTGTCCATTACGAGTTCGCGCCGATTGAATATTTGTGTGGGTTTTGAGGTGAGGATCACGAGTTCCACCTGGTGAAGTTGACAACGTGGGTGAGTTCCGCACTCGATCGCAAAAATGCTCGTATGGCAGGATGATTCGCGTGTAGGAATTCTTGATCTGGGTGGATAGACCGGGTATGCCCCTGTAGCCAAGGAGAGCACCAAGGTCTCCCCATTTCCGGTTCTTTGTGACCTATCGTACGAGTTAGCGGCGAGAAAAAAGTGTGGCATGGGCAGGATGCATACTGCATCATAGCCACCAAGTTTGTGGACTTCTTTGCGAAGAAGCCAGAGATCGAGGGACTTGTGGTTGATCGTGGGCACGGAGACACGTGGATTGCCTTGCTGCTTGTGGAAGCGGTAGAGCTGCTCCAGAAAATTAACCTTTGCACGAGATGAAGCTTCGATGGAGTTGAGGCGCTGCAATCGGGTCTTAAAGCGAAAGGCCTGGCGGAAATGAATAAATATAAGATCGAGGCGAACGAAAAAAAAAATGAGAAAAATGCGGCAAGATGACACAAACCTCTGTATCGGTGACAAAGGGCATTTTCCAGCCGACTGGAGGGACTACTTTGCAAATTCCATAGTTGAGGGCCTTTTCGGTGATCGAACGAAAGTAGGTCATAGGGTCCTTGAATTCGTCTGAACTAGGGTAGAAGACGGGACAATCCTCTAGAGCAAATGGACGAGGAGATGTTCTGGGGGGTTGATTTCTAGGACCTGATGTCTTGACGGACGAGAGGTCGAGGGAGGGCAAAACTGAAATTGGGGTGGGGACTCGGGAAAAATCGTCAGATATGTCCTGTGAAGCGACATCGTCATTATCGTGCGAGGAAGCGTGGTGGTGGAGAGCAGCGAGGGCATGTGTCTTTGATTTGCGAGGGGCGCGCTTGGAGGCGGCGGAATTGTCAGACATCCGGGAGAGAGTGGCGGAAGGAGGATCATCCTGAGACATAATTGGGAGAGCGCCCTCTACGGGGATAGAAAGACAAGAGGTGAACGTATTTGGCTGTTTATTCGGAAAGTCGGTTGGCAAGGCATCCGAAGAGGAGCGGGAAGGGCCGCGAGGAGGGGTGCGGGGAGACCTTCCTCTGCGGGAGGGTGTACCGCGAGATTGCGGGGAAAGTTCCATGTCGAAGATGAGAGAGAGTGAACAAGATGCGCGTTGGCGACCTTTACGCTCTCTGGTGTGGATGTGTGGGAGCGGGCATTGAATTTGGGCACCAAGTTATCGTGTCGCACCTCCACTTCGCCGTGGGAAATGGCACAGACGTTCGCGGATTCCAATCTTGAATGCTTCCGCGTCCTGCCAGCGCCGTTCTACCACTGAAAACAAATCGATCTGCCTTGCCCACCAGCCAGGGTCGACTGGAACCAGACTACAACGGCGCCCATATCCATGGTCCTAGAGCGGCGTAGTCGTCATATCTTGGTGAAAACGATTAAACGGCCCCTTTACTGACGGCACACTTGGACCAGCTCAGCATCCGTCTCAATCGGTCACTTCCCTTTCGTCGCCGAACATTCCACATTGTGCTCACACGGGCGAGAATTCCGTGGAGGTGAGAGTACCCGTAAAAACAGACTCCGGTGACCGAAATATAGACAATCCTGTTCTGATCTCAGACTCAGTGCGTGAACTCGACAAAGATCTTCCGTAATCCACACGGTCACCCAGCCTGGGTCCTGTTCGTTGTTTGGGAAATGTGGATTGGGGCTCGAGATGGGTAGAAATTTTACGTGAGTCGTCGCAACTGAGCAGCGGGCTATGCCTTATGGAAGACTATCGATTAAATCGGTACACGCAAACTCCAAATAGACACGCCGCTGTTTGGTAAGGCATAGTATGTACAATGTCCCTGTGACAGGGATGGCAGATATTCAATTCACCTTCCTGCAGTTCATTGATCATCGATCATCACCAACGACGAACAAAAAATTTATTGCACGAAGGAGTACTCAGAAAGGAAATAAATAAAAGTAAAGCCCCCGGTGGGACTCGAACCCACAACCTCCAGATAATCTATTTAGAAGTCTGACGTCATAACCATTAGACAACGAGGGCTTGGTTTGCAAACTTTTGTGAACATATTGAACACTCGAGGAATATGACGTGTAATCTCTGCTTCCGTCGGACGTGCGCACTTTGTTTTTCATTTGTCTCAAACCTGAGCTGAACCATTCGAGTGACATGACAAAGAACCTGTCGTTTGATTCAAACAAGCCGAACAAACTTGAATCCTTCGTGACACAGTTTCCATCTGACGCTGCCAGTGTTACGACAACCTAGGGTAGTGATGATGGCCTTGACTGGACATCGATCGACGCGCACTTTCAACGTTGCAGAGCATGTCAATGGTCCATCGCCATTCCTTTTGCGGATAGGGAATGCAAGGTACGTGCTGCCTTATTATAATATCAATGCCTATCTGCCCAGGACCCAGGATTCAGCACTAAGCACGCAGTTCATCGTGTTCGACTTGTATGCCACGACGTGCTGTAGTAGCAAGTTGACTTGTCGTCGCATGAGTCGATCGATTCGATCAATCCTTCCACAGTCCATGACCTCGGTCCCTTTCGCTGTCCTCGCCACTTTCTCCGTGCGTTATCGCATCGCATGCACACCGAAGGAATATGCCGCAACTGGGCTACTTACGGCAGCGTGATATGGTCTTATTTCCCCTATCTATGCCTTCTTCCATCCTATTTGCGCTATTCGGGCCCAGGCGTTCGTCCGACGCTATAGCTTAGCGTCCAGGCGTTCACGAAACTCTTACCCTCCCACCACTACCACCAGATTCCGAATCTAGCACCAAGGAGCGCTCGAGAACCTTGCACGAATCCTTACTTTTCGAGCCACGTGACGGTTGATTCATAGACCCACCCGACCCGGTATGGCCACCCGGCTAGCGCGCTCTCAGAGACGTAATCCAGTGTGCATCACGTACTTGAACTTAACCCCCCTGCCCCGATCGCCTTCTGGGAACACCAAGTCGGGCGAAACCAAACAAGTCTTCATGAATCATGAAACAATCGAAGGGAAGGGACAGGGGCGTGCAGACAACGCCCTTTTTCCTCGGGCGAGGCTTATAAAAAGCGCCTCATAGCGCCCCCCCTCCTTCAACCACCCACTCACAATTTCATCAGCGGCTACGGTCTATAGACCTCACCTCCCCCACCACTTTCCCTTTCCCTTGCTGTCTGCCCTCGCCGCAGCCCCACTTTGTCCCCGTCGACCCTCCACGTGTCGTTACGAATAACTGTTTCTCCAACGAGACCTATCGAGAACGAACGCGCCATGGATATGAGACTGAGGGCTTTACAACGTGTATGGATTCCCCCTCGTCTTTTTCCATCCTCGTCCCTGACCCAAATCCATCCTACATGGTATATATGTATATGTACACATACACACAGGCATCTTCCGCTCGTCTCCGCACGTCCGCCTACAGATTTGACGTCGACTCGGACCTCTCTTCCTGCTCGTCCGACACGTTTGACGAACCGCCCACAAAGTGGTGGACGTTCTGTATCTGTTTCAAGGGTTGGTGATGTGATCGGCGGCTCGTCGGATGTGGATCATCTCCGCGGGAATATATAGGACTCGGAGGTAAAACACAGACAACTTCTTCCCGCTTCTTATCTTGTTGACGACGTCGCTGCTCTGGTAGTGTAACGCTGGCATACACGATGACGTTACGGATGATAACGGCGTCGCCGTCGCACGAGGCAGGGTTTTCTTTTTTTTTTTGGACGACGACGTGTAGATTAGAGTATATTTCGTACGAAAGAACCACCCCCCTTGTTTTGAGTCACACGACCGACGACCAGACGCCAGGACGATACACAGAAAAGTCCTAGGAGATAGAGAGATGGAAAATGCTCGGATTAGCAAATCGGATAGTGAGTGCGTGAGGATACATTTTTGTGAAGCGGGGTGTACACTGAATATACGGACACGTCGAAACAAAGAAAACCGAGGGGATCATAACAGCAGGACATCTAACCAAGACACCTTGCCCCAAAAATGATCGATCGGATCGGGTGGGTATTCCGAGGAAATAAAGAAAAGAAAAAACGCTGGTATCGTAGTTTGCGGAAAGGAGGATGGACATGAAACAGCAGAAAAAGAGAAAAAAACGCATTCGGGTCTGGACAAAATGACACGAAGTTTTTCTTTTTGCAAAGAACGAAAGGTGGATCATGGGTCGCCAACTGGTCTTTCAGGCAGCTAGGTACCTTCACCCTTCCTCTATTCCCCATGTAAAAACGGCCTCCCCCCCTCCGACGCGAACGACAATTATTTCTTGAGCGAGCGCAACTGCGTCCTCAGATTCACATTATCGGTTTGCATCGAGTTGAGCTCGTCCAACAACGCAATCCGCTGCGTCTGTTCAGACATTCGCATCGCTTTGACTTCTTCCTCGGCTTCATGAAGCGCTTTTCGACATTCGTCCAGTTGACCCTCGAGTTGCTTGCGTACCATCTCAGGGGCTGATGCTACCTCTTGCGCGAGGGTGAGCACCTTGGCGCTGAGGGTGTTGTTGGCCTCCGTGAGTTGTCTGCATGTTTCTGCTTGATCAGCAGCATGCGTCTCTATATCCCTCTTCTCCGCTCTCGTACGATCGACAGCGGTTTGCAGTTCCTGTATCTCGTTCATCCTGCATCACATCACACATGAGCAACCGATCGCATGACAAAGTAGAAAATGAAATTGGAGCCAATAATTTTTTTGTGCCGCAAAATGAACCAGGAGGGGAAAACACGCACAACGTAGCCTGTTTCTTTTGTAATGCAAAATTTTGATCGTCAAGGGTGGCGACTTGCATTTGATACGTCTCCAGCGCAGCATTACTCTCCTCAGCGAGCTTCTGTGCACGCTCCGCGTTCTTCTTGAGTAGATCATGAGCTTGCGCGAATCGAATCAGTCGCTCGATCAATGTGCGGTCGTCGATCACCAAGGCTTGAATGCGAGCGACAAAAGCTTCGAGAGAGAAAGGTCCGCCGACGGCAGCTTGGGGTGATTTCGGGTCATACAGCGCCTTGAGGGAGCGGATGTCCATGTCCGACAAAGAGGGTAACCCTAATTTGGTAGTGCTTGACGCCGTGGAAGTCGCTCGGAGGTGGCGCGGCGTGTTAAGTTTTGCGGAACGTAGTTCAGGGGCAGGCAGAACGGCCCACACGGGTTGTAAGAGTGCAACGACATCGGTAACATCGCCCTTGTATTCGATCGGCGGACCATTGTAGATGGTTGGCGCGGTTAGTTCCTGAAAAATGAATTTTAGTGTCAAGCTGAATGTGACTAGATCGAAGAGGGTATGCACCTTCACGCGGGTGTTCAATACAAGGACTTCCCGTTTTGCATCATCCCTTTCTCGCCGTGATGCCTCGAGTTCTGCTTGGAGCCCAGACTCCAGTTGCTCTCGGGAATCGCCGATTTCTTTTATGATCGCAGAGAGGTTCTCGAGGTGGGCTCCAACTGATGCCGAAAGACCCTGCAACGATGTATCCCTGGATGCATGATCGACATCGTGGAGCTGCATCAGCGTATGAAGAGTCTCGATTGCGTCGTCCAATTCCGCTTGCGCTTCGCCACCTCCTCTCAGCCGATCCAACTCATCCTCCATCACAGCCTTTTCTGCCTGCCAATGTGCACGTGCCTCCTCATACTCCACCTGAAGGGCTGAAAGGTCTTCACCTTTCCTCTGCAAGTCCACGCCTGTTTTCTCCTGAACTGAACCCAGCATCCTCTCCATTTCCGTGATCTCGCTACTCTTCTCTTCCAATACCTCGAGTCGTCTTTCAAGCCTCTCCACTTCCCGCTCCCGTGCTGCCAATCTCCGCGTGTCCTCTTCCCATTGCGCATGCTCTTTGGTCAACTCATCGCAACGTGCTTGGAGTTCCTCAAACCGCGGTATCTCCTGTTCTAGTGCAGCGACAGTCTCTTCAGCGTTCTGAAGTTCCATACTCATCGTCGTCTCTATCTGCTCCTTCTCCAAACAAAGATGGGACAGCTCGCGCGCCAACTCTGCGTTCTTCTTGTTCGCCGCGTTGAGAGACTCGGTGGCAGCACGTAGGTTGGCCTCGAGAGTAGCAATATCAGATGCGGAAAGAGGTACTTTTGGGATCTGCGCGTCCGCATGCCCAGCGAATAAATGCGCGCCGTCAAATTTTGATGGGGTGGAAGGAGTACTGGCGACAGAGCTAATAGTCGAGTTTCGATTCAGCGTAATGGCTTTCGAGGCGTCCAGTTCAGATGCACCACTCAAGGAAGGAAAAATCTTCTTTTCCATCCTGTGGACAGAGTAGCCAAGCACACCAGCACGATGTTCGAGTAGCTTTTGATATACCTCGCTCGTTCGCTCCGACACACGCCATAGTTCTTTTTGCGCCGTCGCGACCTTGCGTTCGGCCATCTCTAGTTGCTCCTCTGTTTGTTTCGAAACTTTTTTGTGCACTGCGTTCACCTTGGACAGCGATCGTGCTGCGTCACGAATCTTGGTTTCGAGTTCGACTTTTTTCTGCATCGCCGTCAGTCGAATCTTGAGAACGTGATACTCCTTGAAAGGGGTGTGAGGATGAAGAGGAAGTAATCTGTTCAGACGCACTCTTTTGAGCTCTTCGACTTCCTCAGCACTAAGTATTTCGCATTCCCGACTGTCGACAACAGCTTCGCTGGTGAGCAAGCTCATGAGGAGTTCATCCCGGATATTGACCAATCCAGACGTGCGTTTCCACCCCATGCTACTCTTCGACTTCATGGGTGGAGCCATAACCGGCGGTGGCACACGAGACGAAGAGGGTGAGCCAAGGATGGTCGCAGCGTCATTCGGGACGGGCTTGCGGGTCGGTGAGGTGACATTATAGGATGCAATACTGCTTGTGGGTGAGCGTGCCGAAGCAGGCGTCGATTCCAACCTTGGGGATTTGACAGAAGTGTTTCCGGGAGTCTGCTCACTCGTTGGAGACGTTACTTGAGACGGCTTCGTCCGTTCCTTGCGAATGACCAGACCTGGCGTGCTGCTGGCGGGTTTTCCATCCGTGGGGGAGGTCGGCGAGGAGTTCTGAAGTGGCCAGGACGGTTTTGAGGACGCGGGAGGTGGTGGGGGCGGTGTGACAGGTGTAGGTGCTGGTGCTGGCGGTGGAGGCTGGGGAGGGGGCGGAGGTGGTGGTGGTGTGCTCAGGGACCCGCCTCCACTGAGAAATCTGCGGACACCGTTCATCGATTGTTCGACGTCGCCAGCTGTGACATTAAATGTTGTCGTTGCTAGTAACGACGAAGATGGTAATTCGGATTAGAGTCGCTTTCGTTTATGTGTCCGGACTTCGGCTGTTCGCCCAATTAGCTTTGCTCGGAACTTTATTACGACAGTGCCGCCGCCGTCCGACTGACGTTCGTTCTCACCGACCCGACACGATGTTCACGCCCCCCGACTATTGACCAGCACTCTCACCGCACCCCATTGCACTGAATGATATCCACGTCACGTCGGTCATGTCGTTCACCTTCCAATGGCCCCGCTTTTCAGACCAGTTCCACACCGATGCGATCCAAATGCTCAACAATGCACTCAACAAGGGAAACAAACCACCCGTGATTGCAGACAAGATCGAGGTCGTCGAGTTGGAGATGGGCACACAGGTACGCCTCTCCTTGAGCCTATTCACCGTACTCACCATCAATTAGCCTCCTGAACTGGAAATTCGCGACGTTGGGGATCTCACCACGGATCAATTTCGAGGTATATTTCGTCTGACGTACGCCGGCGACGCTCATCTGGTCCTCAAAACTAAAGTGCAGGTGCGAATGATTAGCTGCCTTGTGTGCATTCCGGGAACCTTTAACGACTCTTCGTGCAAAAAGGCGAATCCCCTGAATCATAAACAACCCGATATACACCTCATGACTGGTTCAAGAGGAATGCTGGCAGCCAGAGAACCTCTCGTTGTACCCATGCTTCTTCGTCTCTCCCACTTCAAGCTCAACTCATACGTCGTCCTCGTCGTCTCCAAACAAAAGGGTATCACCCTCGTATTCAAAACCGACCCTCTTCAAAACGTCGACATCAACAGCACCTTCGACTCTATAGCCGTCATCCAAAAATTCATACAACGCGAAATCGAGGGACAACTTCGTCAAATGTTCAGAGAGGATTTGCCGGGTATTATTCATCGTCTGAGTCAGCAATGGGTCAAGGCAAAGGTAGAAGCGCCATATCTCGACAAACGGCCACCGCCAGTGGCGCGCCGGCCATTTGATACTGCTTCCGCGCCAGACCTGTCACATCGGACTGATAGTCTATTTGGTCCCGGCCTTGTTGAGCTGCAACAGTCTTCCATATATGCGCCGTCGTTGGACACATTTTCGTATGGACGTGTTCACTCTGTCTCTGGAGTTTCTGTCGCAAGCTCGGCTCGCAGGACATTGAAGAGTGTTCAACCTATTCCCTCAGCTCCTGTTATCCCATCCCCAGCCGAACCTACAGGTTCGTTACCCGAGCTCGAGAACTTTGACCCAACATATGGGCTTCGTCCAGACGGTCTTCCCACGAAGAGTGTTTTCTCGAGTTTTGGCCGGCTATTCAAGCAAAACAAGGGCCTTGCAGATCTCACGGAGGAGCCGTCGGAAGTGGATGAGGAGGAGGAAGGAGAAGGAGATAAAGGACCATACTCGGTGGTAGACTGGGAGGACACCTCAATTGACTATTCGCCACCCGCAAGTCTGGCGCCAGATGACTCCGTCACTGAGTACGAGGCCATTCCTGCCGTCGGTGGAGGTACCATCACTCGTCCACGGGTGTACCATTCGCAATCAATGATCCAACCTCCAGCCGAAATCTCCCGAACGAACGCTGACCCCGGTAGTGCAACAGCTTATATACCCAGCGTCCGATATCCTATATCGCCATCACAGCAAGCCGGTCCCTCGCGAGCTAGTTTGTTTCCATACGGTACTCCATGGACACCCCCCGCCCATCGCGCAAACTTTAGCTACAACCCCTACTTCCCATATCCTTCCTCTGAGCGCCAACGCACACGCTCTGAACCTGCCTATGACGTTACACCATCACGTTCTCGCCCAAGGCATCGCCCAATCACACCCGACAGCCTCGAGACCCAAATTTCGCGATCCACCAGCAGCGGCGTCGTTCATTCCGCCGAAACGCCACCTACAACCGATCCTCCCCACTCTTCCCATAGCCACGAGTCCATCAACAAGCCACCCCCACTCCCATTCCGGCGTCTCTCCGTCTCGTCTTCCACCGCCGCCAACCTAGACCCGTTCCACTTTGGCTCTTCCCCACCGCGTCATGCCATGTCTGAAGCAGACCTCCACCCAAGCTTGAGCAATACATTGCACCAGCTGTCGACGCTCACCTATTCAAATCATACATTGTCCCCCTACACCCGCTCGTTGGAGCATTTCGCCGTGCGGAGTGGTCCCCCGCGGACGCTCAACGCATCTGGGTTACGCCCTCCTCCCGAACGCCGCCCCGTCAAAGCGAAACGCAAACGAACGTATCGCATTGGGGGGAAATCACAGCCCCCGCCCAATCCAGAACACAATAGTTATCCAGCCCGCACGTCTGCACCGTCTCCAGTTCCCCCCTCTGAATTCGATCGGTCCGAGATTGACCGGTATTTTCGGTCGGGGGATGATGGTGATAGACTCGTTGGGGAACCTGCACCGAGTGGGCATGGACAACAGCACCTGCATGTGCCGGATTCACCGCCACATGCGCCTCTGCCAGGACCTTTGCCCCGGTATCCACACGACGTGTACGAGACCCTGCGTCGGCGACATCCGTAGCCTCTTCGTCATATCCCTTGTCTCTTCCTTTGGATTCCTGTCTTTCACTTTCGTGTCCCTTGTCGAGATAGTTGGGGCACCCACGGTTGGTATCATTAGACTGTGCCATTGCATGGTCATGATTGTCGTTTAGCGGCAAAACACAAACGTGCTCGTTTGCATGCAGATTAGATATCCCTTGCATTTGCTATGGTCAATGTGTATGAAATACATCTCAGGCATCTCCTTCGCACATGGATCATATGGACCCTTCCATGCATTCCTTGTACTAATAATATTCATGTGTGGATCACACTCCCAGAAACACTGATATCGATGATGTACGTTGTTTCCCTCTCTTGACCTGTCCCAACATTTCCTTTTTCCCCAAGTAACTGGTAGGGGCTATTTGTTGTGTGGATTTCTGACTCCCTCAGTTTCTTTCTCATGGTTTGATCTTGATCGATTGGATTGTTCCATTCAACGTAGGGCAAGTGGCACTACCGACCTCTGCCAAATTTGCGCTGCGAACGGTGCACTTCCTGTTGGAGCATCTAGTCATGACCTACCTCATCCCTCGTGCTTCCTGGACAAAAATACTCGTAGGAAGCCATCCACAGCTGCGCCACGGTACTTGGCCTCTAACTTGGATCCAAGGACCTCGCCAGATCTATCCGAAATGAAGATATTAGTTCGCGGGTGCCGGTGATGATGGGGTTTCGGAGAATTAGTAGCTTGGGGAGTGACGAGCAACGTGCGCTTCCAGGCATATCTACGACGTAGCTCTCGGTGGGTAGGTTATGATCAGGTATTTCAATGTGTCCAAGTCACCGTTGGAAGTTTTCGATGGCAGCTGCAAGGAGCTGGGAATGGAATTCAGACCGGAGACGTCGCCCGAAACGTTTTCGACATTTTGTCTTTCTCTGCCTACTTGTCGAGCTCTCGATGAATGGCGGCATCGAAGCGATCTGGGACATGTTGCGGCTGTCGTTGAGCTGTTGCACCAACTTGACAATTGACAGCGATGAAATACCAATCAAATCCCATGGTCATGTTTGACAGTACGATCATGATATGATCTCACAATCGTCTGTACCCGAGGCCAAAGATCGCTTCCTGCACAGTTCCGGCGAATGACTAGTGAACTTTGCTGAGTAAAGTGTCAGCGACGCAGTCTACGTACGGACCTACAGAGACCTCGAAGAGAGCGTATATATTATATGATGATATCGACAAACGAGCGTTGAAACTTGTCGAGTTCGTCAAACCTGTCGCCAGCGTTGGCATCTATCGGTCCCGTCTGTCACGTTCCCTTGTGTGATCCCGTTGATCGTACTGCTTTCCCTTTCCCTCCCTTTCCCTATCTCTGGAGGGATCGCTACGACCTCGGGCGCGATCTCCCTCCCTGTCCCTGTCCCTGTCCCGGTCTCTGTCGCTACGATCCTTCCGCTCACGGGCTTTCTCATCGTAGTATTTTGTCCTCCTCCTGCTTTCCTCGTCGCGATCGCGATCGCGTTCTTTTCTCCACTCGCGGTCATCATGGGCGCTCTTTTCTCGGTCTGCCACACGATCCTCTCTCTCCTTCTGTAGCGGAGAACGCGAACTGTACCTAGAAACCGTACCTGATCGGCTCGACGTACTCTCGCCCCTCCCACTCTCCTTCCTCACGACAGGGTTGTAACGCATGTCTGGACGCTTGGACTTCTTCTTTCCGCTCCCGTCATCATCTGGCTCCCGTTCCTTCGCGCCAATGCCTAATAGGGCACTGCGCGCCTGTGGCAGGTACAGTTCCGTAAGTCCATTCTTCCTCCTTTTATCCGATTTAGGGGCGACAGCTCCGTCGGTCCAGCCCATACCCCGTAGCATAGCAGCCCCAAAAGCCGATATAGGGACGCGTTCATAGTCAACTGCTGTAGCGACGTCGGGTAGATCTTGAACATCTTGCTTCAGTGCATCCGTTTCTGAGAGGGGAAGCACGGGGATGATCTCAACAACAGGAATAGGTTCGCCTTCGCCGGCTAGAATTGCACGAAGCGCGCTTTGGTCTTCCGTTTCCTCGATGAGCTCGGCTGTGGGCTGATCCACGGAAAGCTCCGACACGTCCTCCATCATCACACCACCGTCCTTCTCAGCCTCCACTTTGATCTTTTTATTGATCTGTAGACCAGATAGTTGAGGACCGGAGTTGATGGTATCTCTTGTTCCGAGACCACCAACACTCCCGTCTGCGCCCGTTGCCGCAAGGGCAGAATCTGGAACGAAGGAAGGCGTGGCGCGGGAAGTATGAGGTTGGATACGGGAGCAAGCTGCGCGGCGTCTTCGTGCTGCTTCACGCCAATCAGGGTTTGGTTTCGTGGGGATGACTAGAGGTGCTCCAGCATCAGACGCTGTCTTCTTTTTCTGGTGAAACCTAGAACGCCATGTCATACGTGACACGTTTTTGTGAGTCGACTTCAATGAAAGATTGCGAACGACGCACCGTTGGCCGCCATGTTGTTTGGAGCTGCCGACGAGGTTCTCCTCGTCGCTCGAATCTGTATGGTGGTTGTTGTCATCTGTGCCGGAGCCTTTGGCAAATACGATCCCGCTCGCTTCATCGTCATCTGAGCCCTCTCGAGAACTGAACGCCCAGAGAGAGCCTGCGAGTGGGCTTCCCGTCGCAGGGTTACTGGCACTAGCGAGATGACGAGGGAGAGCAGGAACCTTGAATGGACCGTCTGATTCTGCGCCAGACGAAGAGGGTCGAGATACAGATATTGGACGTCGGACTGTAAACGAGACGGTGGAGGGTATCGGGGGCATGTCGTCGTCGTTCTCTATCGTTTTTGATGCCAAATCGCGGTGCTGTGACGGAGTCGGTGGCTTTGTCAGCAACGCGTATACTGCGTAGTGGTAACTTACATTTAAATTTCTAATTTTTTCTTTTCTTCCCTTCCGATTGTAAGACTGTCTATCCGACGAGCCCTTTCGTTATTGATCAAATATTTAAAATTTACACTCTCAAAAAACGTTTTTGCAACATGCCAATCCTCCTATAGCTACATCTCCAAAGTCTCCTTCCGCCTCAGTAATGTCGTTCTCAACCTTCCCAGTGCGGTCCCTAGATCTATCAAGTACGCTGTTGGAACCAGGAACAACATCTTATGCTAATGTCACCCAACTCATTCATGGATACTCCTTAGCTCATGCTGAACGGTGCTCCGAGACCAAACGGCTGCACTCCCATGGCATTGGGGTCGATTGGTACTGAAATGGACTGGGGCTGAACGAGAGGCGACGACGTCACCGCACCAAACTCGAATTCCTGGCGTCAACAAGAGAGCATACAAACCCATTCAGTCTCGTCGTCCCACAAAACGCAGAAAAGAGAAGAAAAAAAAGAGGCAACTCACATCTACATGCAAACTTGGCATCCGACTCGTATTCTGCCTCGCTGAAGGTGTCTGCCTCAACTCCCTAAAATCATTCCTTGTGTACATCTTTGAAAGCCCCGAGATTGCCGGTGACCTCAACAACGCCGTCGGTGGCGAGAGTGCCACCAATCCCAACACGTCCCGATCTCGTCCAGGAGGGAGGGTCCTCTGTTTCCGTGTCGGCGTACGCGGCGCTGACGCAGGCGGCTGCAATACCTCCTCGAGCGCTTGAAGAGGCAGCGCGAGTGGGCGCACGCGTGCGTCCGGGATCAATGTCGTCGGAATCGACGAATCAGGGAGCGGCGTCAATTTTCCCTTGATGGCTTTCAAGGCGGGGTACATGTCCGGCAACACCCCGTTTTGAAACACCTCGCAGAGGTTGTCCCACTTGTCCCAGGAGAGTCCGGGAAGGTCGGATGGACCTGGGAGCTTGTCACGGAGCCAGTCAAGCGCTCGGACGACACTTTGGACGTCCAGCGAATCGAAGCTATTCCCGGATCCTGCGATTGAAGAGAGGCAATGCCCGAATTCCCATAAGAGCCGATCTAGAGCGAGCTCTGCATCGCTGACAGTAGAGAGCATGGTTCGGACAGTGTCGAACGTCTTACCGATACCGATGCCTAGTTCTGCTACGGAGACCCCACGGATCAGTGTGAGGGCGACTGCAAATTTGAGGG
The DNA here is from genome assembly GCA_038093515.1 of Butyriboletus loyo. Lineage (NCBI taxonomy): Eukaryota > Fungi > Basidiomycota > Agaricomycetes > Boletales > Boletaceae > Butyriboletus > Butyriboletus loyo. The sequence goes on along the minus strand of JBBPSI010000023.1, from coordinate 77,318 downwards.
TCGGATCGGTGGCCGAGGGAGAAGACGCGAAAGCCTGGGTGATTTGTGCGAGGTACGTGGAATGCAGGCGGGCACTCAACAGGGAAGTGATGGTGTCCGTGAGTGCATGGCTTGCCTCGGGCATCGTGCAGATCGTAGCCATGCACATAGTCGAGCGCTCAGATGACTTATCCATGACCCTGGCAATAAGCTGAAGGCAGACGTTGACTTCATACTGCGCGACAGTATGATGCGGGCCGCGCATACCTCCGAGAAGCCTAGCAACACTGGCCACGTGCTTAAATTCTTCTGCCAACAGCCACTCGCTGACATCGAGAGTTCCATCATCTAGGGAAGCGAGTCGATCGAGGAAACGGAGTTTGGTATCGACGTCTAGGGCGCGGAAAAATGTGCCCAGGTCGGCGAGAATAAGAGGTATAACAGATAGCACCCATCTTGAGTTGGATTGTGCTGCTTCCGGAGCAGCATCAGGGATGAGACAGTCAACGAGGTTGTATACTTGCCGAACGCGATGGGCTGGATCGGTATTATCCACTTTGAGGCCGTGCTCGAAGAGCGTTCGAAGAAAGAGTGCAGGTCCCCGCTTTGGGGAGTCCGCCCCCCGCAACTCGGAGAGTTGGCAAAGAACAGCCACGCAGGTCTGTCGGACGCGCTTTCCGGTCATCACTAACGAAGGGGGGACCGGTGTTTGTGACAAAACCAAGTCGGCACAGGTGAAGATATCCGCTATCGCCGCGATAGCGCAGCGCATGGACCGACTGGTGGTGACCGAAAGTGGCTCGAGGTGGATAACGAGAGGAAACAGTTCGTCAGCGAGTAATAGCAGTTGCTCCACAATTCCTGCCTCTCGCGGTTGTGTCATGTTGAGAGAACACAGGGTCTTGAGTTCCTGGCTGACGGAGGATGCCATATCTATGACGTGGAAAACCATCCCCTGCATCCCTCCTCTCCATGCCGTATCGAGAACATTCCAGTCCCCAGCTTCGCCTTCCTCGAGTTCATGAAGGATGACGGCGACGGCGACTCTCAATCCACGTATTCGGCCCAAGTCGAATCGCGGGGAATCCGTCCGGACAAGTTCCTCGATCGCATGAAATAGTCCATCGTCAGCTATCGTAGCTGCCCTGTGTAACGTAATACGCTCCTCTTCGCTGATATAGGTCAGGGAGAACGGTTGCCAAGACCGTAAGCACTTGACGAAGTCTGAACTGAGGTAACATCGAGGTTCGTTGACGAGATTCAATATGATATTTTCTGCATGAGTGCCCGATTGCGCGGGGGGGTCGTTGTCTATCGTCATGCATTCCAGTCGGAAAGTCATTTGACGGAGCAAGAGAAGATGATTGACTATCTGCGACGCTATGGTCAGACACATCCTAGGAAATTTCGCGAGAGAATATACTTCACGGTAGCCTGGAACGTCTTGCCATAATCTCAACACTCCCAACGTACGTTCTCGACAGTGGTCATTTGGAAGACTGTCTGACCAAGCGTAGACCGCTAGAACAGATGCGACACCAATGTAAGCTTTGACAAAAGCAAGGAAATCGCCATGGGATATTGCTGTCAATGGTGGGTCCAAAAACGATGCAAACGGGCCATCGCCGCGCGGTGGACCATCCTGAAGGCTCGTCCAGAGATCTCCGTGCATTGTCATGCAACTCAACCATATACCAAAGGATCTTTCTTCGCTTCCTACTTCCTTTAGAAACCGGCAAGCATCCACAAAGTTGCCCTCCGGGTTCGACAAGGCGTCTTCAAATACTTGCCAATGCCGTAGTCGAGCTGTCAACCGTCGAACACCTTTCTTAACTTCTCGTCTGGCTGTGGGTAACGACTCCACAGATCGGAGTATGTCCTTAAACCAGTCAACGTTGAGCAGCTCTGCAATGTCAGGGTTTGTTGATGCATCCAACAAGGTAAATATCGTGTCATCGTCATTCAGGTTAGAAACGTCAAACACGTTTCTCAAGTCGATTGATTGCTGGAACAAGGATCAGCGCACAGATACTGTTTCCTGTAAAGGACACACCATAAGCGCTTGTGCGAAATGGGGGTTTTGTGAAGCACAACGGCATAGTATTCCGGACACGAGATAAGCCTGAGTGTTGTCCTACTTGCCGCGAGATCGTCAGCCTGGAAAAATATCCATAGAAAAGGTCATTCCAGACCATTGGACCGATTGCATCTGCAATCTTCTCTGCAAACCGCTGTAGAGACTCGACAGAAACATTCTCGGCTACCGGACGGCTCAGACAGCGAAACGCCGAGTCTAGATCGATATCCATGTCCTCCTCATTCAAGTCGGAGTATAGATGAGGAAATTCAGGGAGATCCCAGTCGTCGTTGGGTAGTTTCAAACAGAACATCAGACGGATGACAAGGTTGAGTGAGGGGGGGTCTGGGATCAATGCAAGGAGTTGTCTCGCCAGACACGTCGGATCAGAAGCGTTGGCGAGATCAAGCGCAGGTGAAATGGAGACAGGTTCAGGAAGCTGTGGTAATCCTGGCGTGTAGGATGTCACAGGCGCAACCGCGTCCGTGACGACTTCTCCGTATATGGCCATAGACACACTTTCAAAGTCCCCACGTACGATCATCAGCCGCGTTCCAAACTAAACATGGTGGTCAGGCTCGAGGCGAACGAAGACGAGAGGATAAACACGTGCATCAGTACCCATGCCAATCACAAACTCAGTCTGCCCACCCGAGTATGCGATTACGGTCGGGATGAGCGCATTGGGTGCCTTGAGCTTGGGCTTCCCATCTTGCGAACCTGGCACAGGGTGAGCGTTGAAGTAAACGTCGATGAAGAACGAATCCGGTTCGGTACGTCTGCATAGTGCATCAGTATCGATGTAACACGTCTACTTAGAGACGCACGCGACAATATCCGGGCAGTTTGCAAACGGTTTCGCGCCTGTCGGAAATATCTTGACAGCTTGGACCCTACATGGGGATGAAAACCGTATGGCAGCCAAGTTGGAAGGTCCTAGCGGTTTCAAGATACACCATTGCAGCAACATTGATGGTTGCTCGACGTCTGTCTGTCTGTCAAGAATGTCCTTGTCGTCGTCGGCGTCGACGAGCGCGTGTGTAGAGGAATCACGTGCTGGCAGAGAAATTATTTGTACATGTTTGTCATGTCTAGGTATTTGCTTCATCTTGCTGCGTACGTGGTAAGACACTGTCCATCGTTGCGTACAAATTGCGCAGTATCATTCCTGCCACTCTCCAAGTTCCACCATGAGTCCCCCACCAACCATCAAGCTTCCACCGCTCTCCCTGCCTCACCAGGATGTCGGTCTCAAGGGCCGTACAAGAAGTGGCAGCATCGTCAAAGTTGAGGAAGTCGGGGGACGGGTCGAAGAAGTGCTCGACAGAAGCGCATACGTCAACATCAACGCGAATTGGGTCAATGCAAAAGGTGTGTGCATATAAGTGTATTGATTTTTCTCAGTGCCCAAACGCCACGTTACAGGCGCATGGTTAATTCATGTCGTCCTCGTCTTCGCGGGCAAGATCATAGTCGACACAATCCCTGGCATGACGCAGCAAATCAGTTGGACCCTTGTCAATCTGATATACCTTGCAGTGAGTGTCCACATCCTTGTGTGCAACCAATGAGATGCTCAACATAGTTAGTTATCGTATCTCATGTTCCACTGGGTAACTGGCATCCCATTTGACAGCGAACTACATGCCGGTGCTTACGACGACCTCACGCTCTGGGAACAAATTGATGATGGTGCGCAGTATACCCCATCAAGAAAGTGGTTGCTCACCGCGCCAATATTGCTGTGAGTGCCGACCACAGCCTGTTGTGTGGTAGATTTCGTGACACATGCATCAGTTTTCTCGCCTCAACACATTACACGAATTACAACCCTTGGTTGTTTGCTGTCAATCTCACGGCTCTTATTGTCCTTTCCATCATTCCCAAGCTCCCTCAGGTACGTGTCTGGTCCCAGTCAAGACTGGTCTACGCGTCCGTTGACATCTGCCCAGCTTCATCGACAACGTGTGCGATTCGCGGCAGCGGACGGATCAGGAATGGCTACTCCAGTCACGCCAAGTTTTTCCCATGCGGAACAACTCAAGCAAATTGATCCATCGAACATGAACGAAACACTCTTCAAATAGCAACATAATTGACTTGATTATTCCAATTCTTACAACTTGACTTTAGACACTGGTCAGGGTGATCTACCTCCTTGGACCAAATCCACTTTCTTCTCTTGTGGAACGCACGTTGCAATGGTAAATTCCCTCCTAATGGTGTATATATTGGCGTTGTATGGCAATCGGAACTGCCGTGGACTATCTCCCCTTTCATGCCGACGTTATCACCGGTTCCGAAACGTCCTTATAAAGCGTAAGACGCATTCTAATAAGCAAAAACGAAGGAAGGCCCGCTATGTGCGTCATTCATTATGACAGGCCTAAATAAATACGCACAAGTTCCGGAGGAGCATCAAAATAGTAACTTTGCCGACAGCAGGGATATAGATTGATGCCTGTGAAGATGTCAACCGTGCCCGTGAGTGATATTTCTCGCGCCATGCTAAGTGTCTAGCACACCTTGTCTCTGACATCTTTCTCAAAGTTCTTATCGGCTGCTACGTTCACAGCGATGCATCCTTCTTTTAACCACTCTGTCTTTACTTTGTATTGAGCGGTTGGAACAGCCGAAATGACGACGTCAGAGATCGCTAGGCATTCTTGCAGCGTCAGATGACTCGGGTGAGCGACGTGATGGGGAAGGTATTTCCGTGTTGCCTCCGGCGACGCACGAGGTCGCTTCGTATATTCCTATCGTCGGAACAAGACAGTAAGCCTTCCATCTCGAACGAGGTCCTGAGACCAGGGACGCTTTCACACGTTGCGCACCTGGGTGGAGTCGATATCTACGGAAAATACGCGTGCACCGTCGTTGGCCAATAATGCTGCGAGGGGCCTACCCACGACCTCGGATCTATGCAAAGTAGGGACGAGGTGTACGTGAGTTTCAAGGGAAGCAACGTGCCTTGTGTTCTCACCGGTTGATGACGGTCACCGTCTTCCCATAGGCACGGTCACCGTACGCGAGGATCTTATTATATACTCCGATGTACTCGAGGCACTTGACGGTGCCAAGTGGCGTACATGGGAGGATGGACTTGACCATACCTGGAGGGGGAATATCGTTTTTGACCGGGACGTGCAGCACGGACGAAGGGACGGAGGACGTGAGCGACTTGGGTTCTATAAATCGAACACTGGCCGGGTGATACCCCGTCCACATGGGTCATTGAGCGAAACGATCCAAGGGAGGGACAATCATACTTGTGGTATAAATTATAGTGAAACTTGAAATGAAGACCTTCGACGTCCTTCAGGGGCGAAACGACCTTTGGCAGAAAGAGTCTATATAAGCATGAAAAACAACACACGCTCGTTCGGAAACCTCACTTGCTGCAAGTAGTGATCCTAGAGTAAATCCGTTCCGACGTCGGTGACGGTTTTCTGGAAATGAAATGACCGGCGCACATACCTGCTGCCCGCCATAGATAGGGTAATATACCTGGATGCGCGAACGAGTACCCCATGGTACCGATAAACCCGACCGAAAACGCACATAACCGAACGCGAAAAAAAAAAACGGGTGCGCACCATGATACCGTCCACGTCCGCATCTTCGTTGGCTTCTATGATCGCCTCTTCCACCCCTTCCCCATCGCCTCGATCAGCGCTTTCCGCCGAACCGACCGTCCTCAAGACGAATCGCACACCAAGCTCGTCACACTGCTTCCTCGTGAACTCGGCATAAAATTTACTCGGAGCTGCCGATGTTCCCAGAATACCAACAAGCGTCGGCGTTCGTGAGGACTGTGCTAAAAACGTCTTGACCTCGTCCCGAAAGGTGTCTGCGACGAGGTCTGCCTTGAGAAGTAGACCTTTACCTGAGGCGTCCAGAGCCATATGAGATGATCGATCTTGAGGCTTTGACGTTTTGATCAATCTCCCTCAGGTGCACGCTAATCGAACGAGTCACTGGGTCGGACGGACTCGGTATGTAAAATTTTCGCGCGGCCACCCACTTGAAGATCCTGGATTTAGATCGTGCTCGACTTTTGCCTTAACAAGTGCTAGCGATCGATGATCGTTCGTGTCGCTCGTACTCCGCTTCGGCCGATTTCGGACATGATGTCCGAAGCGACTCATCATCGCAACTAAGCAAAGGTGTCAATAAAAAATCAGATCTTTGCAATGATATTCTGATCTGACAAGTCCGCTCATGATAGAAGGCATTTCGACATTCGTAGTTATCTTGAGAAGGGAGCCAGTATCGCAGAGATTTTCGGTACTTTTCCGCTACTAAGATGATAGGTCGATCAAGATTCGCTTTCGCTGGAATCTCTGGCTCATCTGCTCCCAGAAAGTCGACCCCAGATGAGGTCGGCTAGATATCTGTACATTCCGTCAGTTCTCACCGGCACCCTCGTCTAAAACCACTCAAATATAAACACTCGGATTGCATACGTGGATTGTGCATATAAAGAAAAGCAAAAAAAGCTCATCGCCAGGATGTCCAAACCATGAAAAAAATTGTATCCATCATAAATGGAACGAACGAAAATTGTACAGACAAGAAGCAAAGCCGTTCCTTGCAGGGGTGACCAATCCGATGCTAAGAAATATTACGAGCGCCGAGGAACGGGCCTATCTGCACAGAACGGATCGATCATCGACATCCTCAATCCCTATGAGCATCGCCGTTGACGAGATCCCCGACATCATCAGGTATCTGTGCATCGTCACCCTCGAAACCGCCTACATCAGCGTCACCGACCCAGCTCACTTCCCCTTTACCCGTCTCTTCATCGTCATCCTCGTCCATAAGCAACGCTGCTTTCTGTGTTGTTCGGCACACTCATCAATCAGTAGTTCGTCACCACCGCCCATGATATGCATACCTTCATAGCCTTGGCTTCATTCGAGTAGTGCCGTCCCCGTGCCCTGACAAACGCAGCATGCTTCGCAGCGGCTACATACATCCCCAGTCAGTTCGCACCCAAACTCAATGACAAGTCAAGGCAACGAAATCCCACCCTACCTTCCTCATCCATCTCCTCTCCCTCAATCCCATCGTCTGAATCCACCTTGAGCGCTCTGATCTCTCCCCTCGCTTCGTTCGGGAGGTTGAACGACGTGCTTCGGCTCGAAGTAGCACTCCCAGATCGTCCTGACGAGTTTCTACCAACGCTCGACAACGACGCTCTACGCGAGGACGGACCAGAAGCTAGCATGCTCGTGGGTGACTCTGCTCTCGAACTGACGCTGCTCGGAGAACCCGCACGAGCTCCGAGATGAAAGTCGGGTATATCTACACACAGGAGGGAGAAACACAGAAAGGCGGACGACCCGTCCGTTCGTTCGTCACCGTCCGTACGACAGAACCGTACAAAGCACCACGTACCACCCTCGACTTCGTCCGTCTCGGCATTGTATCGGACGTAGGGCGTCTTGGGCTCTGTGATCTTCATGAGACTATCTTTCTGAATCTCCGTCAACGCAATGTTGGCTTCGTCCCATTGTAGGCTACTATATAACACAAAACGTCAGAGGCACGTCGAGAAGAAGTAACAGAGACGGACTGTTGCTGTTGACCAGTTGGTTGTGGCGCGGCGTTCTTGAGGATGCCTTTGGGCTTTGGCTGAGATGCGGAGCGGGGTAATGGTGAGAGATACGGAGGATCTTGTATGATCTCTACGCTAGTCATCGTATCTTGTGCGTCAAGAGTGTGACAATACCGATTGAGGACGATGGAGAACTAGAGCACGAATGGCTCAGTGCCAATCATGCACAGAGAGTCACCTGAACCCCTCAGCATTTCCAGTATCAGAATGTGGGAACAACATGCCTTTCTTGGACTGACATTGTGACAAGCGGATGCAGGGACGTGGACAAACACGTTGAACAGGGTCCCGCGTAGATGCCATGAGACGAGAACCAAATCTGAATGTAGTAGTTTGTCGACAGGTTGTACAGCTACGAGCACAGCGAAAATAGTGTACCAAGTCCGACAACGACAGAAATAGCTCCGCCGCCTCCAGTAGCGACCGAGATCAGAATAAGCCGTTCATCAGTCGCTGTGCAGCGCTCTCGGGTTCCTGCCTTGTCATCTCGATGATACTCAGCAACTTTTTAATACCGACCAATAACGGTAATGTCGGGGTCTCCGCTTCAGAGGCGTTCCGCGGGAATCCGGCACTGGATAGCTGACGTAGGGTCTCACGTAGCTCCGAGTCGTCAGCGAACAGCTCGACCGATTTGAGAACGACCTCTAGTTGTCCGAGGTGCGAGATGGGAGGTACCTTGATGGTGGCATCGAATACCTCCGAGAATCCTAGATCCGTGATGTGTTGTCCAAGAGAAGAAGTTGCGAGCACCAGGAGGCGGCGACCCTGCAGTCCAGATACTCAGGACCTGTCAATGCGACGACGGATGACGGCACTGACCTTGGGAGGTTTCCGTGCGATAAGCACCAGTAATGTTTGAAGAACGGCATTCGAGAATCTGCTGCCCAAATATGTCCAATCTGCACGGCCGACCTGTCAATAGCCTTCCGAGTGGAGTCACGGTGGACTTACCTAGCAGGCGCTCTAGGCTGTCTACGACGATAACACTCAACGGACTCTTATAGCTATCGTTGAATGTCTTCGTGATGGCAGAAATTTTTTGCGCTTCCGAAAAGCCAACCATCCGATCAGGTGATATAATTTTCACGAACGGGAATTCCGACCGCCATGCGATCGTTGCAGCCAATACTGTCTTTCCGGATCCAGGTAGCCCGTTCAAAAGAACGCTGACCCGTGGTGTCCGTTCAGATTTGGAAACTTGGTTGACGAACAACTTCCCCTTCTCCAGTATTTCCTGAGAGGTACCTCAGCAGGCTCCGAAGTATGAGCACTTCATGACGCACGTGAATATCGGAATCAAACTCGATAATTCCATTCTGAATCACTTCCTGAATCTCCTCCTCGGAGGTACCAAACGCTGGCGTAATTTCCTCCAGTGCTTGGAAGAAGTCAGTCCGGTTTATTCTCAAATTCTCCACGTCGTCTGAAATGCCCGCAAACGTCCCAACCTTTACATGCCGATTGAATGCAAAACTTGTCGCACTCTTGACGAACCCTTCGATTTCAGCGCCAGAGTAGTTCTTCATCAACAATGCGAGCTCTTGGAGGTCGACATCACTGTCCATCAACTTATTGGTTCGCATCTTGGTGGTGTGGATACGAAGAATCTGATACCGCCCCTCTGCATCAGGGAGCGAAATTTCCATATGGACTTCAAGACGGCCCGGTCGTAGCAGTGCCTCGTCAATCATGTCCGCCCTGTTCGTCATACCAATGACAAGAATGTTGTTCAGTCTGTCGACGCCATCCATCTGGACTAGAATTAGTATCTGTAAGGACTCCGCCAAACAACACGCCATACCTTGGACAAAAGCTGATTGACAACAGTGTCACCCACGCCAGTCCCGTTATTTGTTGAACCACGCTGCTTAAAGATAGCATCCAACTCGTCGAAAATGATGATGTGTAAACCACTCTCATCACCCTTCTCCTTATACTACAGCAATGATTTGGTGTTAGATTGCACAAGTCAGGGGACTGGGCAGGAACCCACCTCCTTCTCGGCATCCGCAAAAAGTTTGCGAATGTTCTCTTCAGAAGCGCCGACGTATTTATTAAGAATTTCGGGTCCATTCACCACTTTGGGCTCTCGCGCATTCAACATTTTCCCAATTTGTCGCGCAATGAGAGTTTTACCCGTTCCAGGAGGACCGTGAAGTAGGATACCTGTCGAGTACACGCTTGTGGAGTGATCTGATGAACTCGAAAATGGGACAAACCTTTTACGTGCTGAATGCCAAGCTTCTCGACGAGGGCCGGGGGGAACACGCGCGAGGCAAATGCACGACGGAAGATATCATTAAACTCTTTGTCGAGACCTCCGATGCCCATGTCCTCGAATTTGAAGTTGGGCGCAATGATCGCGTTCGCAGCGGCTCTGGTCACGGGAATAAGGTCAAAGCATTTGCTTGACGTCAACGACGTACCTCTTCGCGCTCGCCTTGATCTTCATCGAACTACCTCCCTCTTTCATGATGGTAATGTCCGTCTTCTGCATCAGCACACCCATCTCGATATTATTATTTCTCCGCCCAACCTGCTGCTCATCGGCAAGCTCGAGTATGCCCAACGAGGCGATTGTGAATTTCAATTTATCACCCTTGAAATCCACTGTGTGGATTCCTCCAGGTGCAAACACGAGGCCGCTGTACGCATTGAGGAACTTTGAAATCAATTCATCCTGATCATAAGGCACAGGATTCTCATAATTCTTCTTCCAAAAGCTCGCGACGAAATCGATAGATTGTAGGTAGGGTGGGGCGTCGGGGTGTGGTGAGGCGGGGAGTAAATCGACGGTGACCTCGTCCCCGCTGAGAGAGAGTTCCATCCACTGCCGGAGTGACATGGAAGCTGCTACGTTTCCTGGTGGTATTGACGCGAACGTATCATGGCTTTTGATCGGGTGAGCGGTGGAAATTATGTGGAAATCGGAAGCGTACCATATAGTGACGGGGTATCTTCCTTTTACGATGACGTGCGCGCCGTTTGGGAAGTCGGACGGGTGGACGATGAGGCAGTTTTTGAGGGCGAGGGTCTCGTTCGGCGTACCCATGACGGTGTAACTGGGATGCATCGTCTATCATTGACTGGTCGTATAGAAAGGTAAGCGCGTACGTCATGCCCGAGCGCGGTGGAGGAGGTTTACGATCGTTGGATCGTTTCTCAAATAGCGCGTGAGAAGGATCACTGTAGTGCCCTGCCTGTGGAGGTCGTGGGCGAGTATTTGACCTCAGCCCAGGAGACAGACCGTCGGGTACACGGTGGTATGGATTCGACTGGGGATTGGACGCCGGTGACGACCTACCAAAAAACGACGACATGAATGGCTACAAATGTGATGAGGATATTCGCTTGTTTGAAGTCGTGCTCGTCGTGGTTGGTGATGACTTGGTACAGCTGCGCAAAGCCTGTTAGCGTGGCTGAGTCACGCTCGGATGCCAACCGGCGCGGGCCCAACTGTCAGGCTCGATGAAACCATGCGAAGAACGTTAGTAGCTACTCCTTCCAGATTGTATCCCTCAGCTCTCCCTTCTGTCAAAAGACTATGTTTAATACACCAGTCGTTCAGATCGCCAAACTCTTTAGTGCCCGACTCGCCTACAGTAGATTACGTCATCGTGTCCAGCTAACTTTTGAGTCTGTTTTGGGTTTGGTGCAACAGTACTCGCTCCTTCAACAGGCTTGTTGCTCGCTGCAACTGCAGCCGCTCGAGCTCGCATTTCCGAGACCACTCGTGGACAGCCCCTACCGTAACGACAATGAACTCAGTAGTAAGGACGATCACCAAGAGCTTGGACGATTTTCCTCTCGATCGTCACTCATGTCAGCTTCTCGGTCCTACCGCACTGGTGAGTCCGGCTGCCACGTAGAGTACAGCTTCAGATCAAATCAATGTCCTACATCAGGTTGTTCAAGCTCTTATGGGTATACTCGCCGTTCTCTCGCTCGTCTACAAGAGGCATCGAGAAACTCACAAACGCCCATGGAAGATATGGTAACACCTCCAACCGCTCACCCATGCATCAATTGAATAAGTTCAACACCGCTTTTAATAGGCTCTTTGATGTCTCAAAACAAATTGTTGGTCAGATGTTCGCCCATGGGCTGAACGTACTCATATCACACCTCGGATCACACCATTATGCTGGAAATGCCTGCACATATTATTTTCTTAATATCCTTCTTGATACCATGCCTGGTGAGCCACTTTGTATCTACGCATTCAATTGTGGTTCCGACGCGGTTGGACTTGAAAGGCGTCGGACTGATCTATCTCATGCTGCAAAGCGCAACTTGGTTGCTTTCAAAGAAATTTGGCATCAAAGGCTTGAAGATGGGGCAGTATGGCAACCCCCCTTCAGTCAAGTACTGGTACCGCCAAGCTGCAGTATACATCTTATCCATTACGACGATGAAATTTCTCGTGGTTGCCTTATTTGCTATCTGGCCGGGTATGTCTAGTATAGGTGACTGGCTCCTCAGCTGGACCACTATAGAGAACGGGGAAGCAGCTCAAGTGATCTTGTATGTTGACCCCACTCACTCGCTGCGCAGCGTTTTACGTCACTTTTCTAGTGTCATGGGCATCTTCCCCCTCGTCATGAACGTTCTACAGTTTTGGTTGATCGACTCCATTGTCAAAGCATCCACCAGTTCGACCGCTGTTCGTGCTGCCTCCCCTCGAAATTCCGACTCTCAAGATCGCGAGCCTTTGTTTAATTCTACTGACGATGACGACGATGTTTTACCGCGGGACATCGAGAATGGCTCTCAGACATCCACTTCCCGGACAACGTCGGAGGGAGACATCAAAACACTCGTCGGTACGGAGACCGATAAGACGAAGCTATTGCCATCTGGATCGTCTTCACCAATGACTCTTCCAATAACTCCGGTAGTGGTAGCGCATGATTACCCTCCTAACACCGGCGGCAGTGTGTCGTCACAGAGCAGCACCAGATCCCGGCACAAGTTCAACGCCGCCATTGGCGATGTCGCAGTGTTCGAAGCATGGGAAAAGGGCGAATGGGAGGAACGAGTTGATGGTGAGGGACGGAGTAGACGATCTGAGCAGAATTTGGGCTTGTCAGGTAGCTCACGGTAACTCCGGCTGTCTCTGGCAACCGGGACACTTTCTTTCTTCCTCATACCCAGCTCGTGTACGTGTACCATATCTCGGACAATCATTCTTTCTATGCTGTTTGTGTCGTCTATACATAATACCATGATTACTGAAATCTCGTGGATCGGACGCGTTTCCATCCGGGAGCGTGTTGTACACGCGGCCTGTGTGACAATTACGGTGCAGCTACAGCGCCTTTGAGGCTTTTCATCACCACGGTACTCCCACTCTTCCCACTCGCTCAAGAACTGTGGTATAGATGCACACATAATGGTCGAAAACGCACCTTCCAATAACATAGTCATACAGAACGAGAACGACGCGAAGCCGCCTGAAAGTGGCGCTGCGTTCTCACTCGAAAACATCCTCGGTGACAACCACGACACGCTCGAACACCCAGGGCTCAAACAGAAAGAATTAGATGGACCCACGGAAGCGGCGGAGGGCTGGGACGAGGAATCTGCGAATCGACCGACGGCGGAGGGGTTCTGTGTGGAATGCGAGGGTGAGTGGGGCTCGATCCGTTTGTCTGAGCCGATTTGTCTGACAGGATCGTCTGGCGCACATGGCAGACCAGCCCGCACAGTTGTCATGTCAAGAATGCGAGGATGATTACTGTGAAGTGTGCTTCGCCGCACAACATCGAAAGGGAACCCGAAAGAAGCACGTCGTGACGTCCATGTCAGGATCGCCCAAGCGCACGGGGAGGGCTCGGAATGGTGTTTCAAGTGCGATGGCGGGGACGGCGGACGGCGAGCGTAGAACTAGGGACGAGGTATTTGGTGTCGTGGTGCCGATCTGCTTTCTCTAATCTGGGTCCAACTCCAGGTTGATGCGGACATCGAAATGGAAGAAGATTCGGATGTAGAACTTGATCAGGTTGCTGCGGGGTCCGCCGTAAAACCATCCACGGAACTGCTTGGTGCTCAGCCAGCCATGGGTACCGTCGTCGGCGAATGGTTCGTCGAGCGGGCTAAATTCATTCCCCTTCGTTTAACGCTCATCGAGCGTAAATACCTCCGCCTCCTTGATGCTGCACTTCAAGTTTCAGAGTATACCGACAAAATCGATACCCTCGGTTTTGGTCTCTCAAAAGCAAAGCGGATCGTCCATCAGATTCGTGAATTGTGCGCGATCTTGTCTGGGCTCATGTTATCGACGGACTACAGGCTTGGGCAAGAGCTCTTCACGGACCGTGATTTCCAATGTAATGCAGAGTTTTACCAGCAGATATTCGAGCTCGGACGGCGGCACAAGATCATGAACCCCGACAAAATGCGTACGACATACGGCAAGTTGATCTATCTTCTTCAGGTGGGCATGGGATTCCTCGAGGTACTTCGATCGAATGGTTGATGACAGTCGTGTTTCAGGATAGCCAGGCGCACGAGGTGAAGGACATGCTCAGCTTTTCTTGTGTCAAACCCATCCGGACCGTGTACAGCGTGCTGGAGCAGCACGGCGCCATGGACCTCCTTCGTGATAATCTTATATCTGTCGCAACTAAGGAAATCTACGCCGATGGGCGCTCTCGACGTGACATTCAAAAAGATATCAAAAGCAAGGAACGCGCGATCGAGACGCTTGCTTCTCGCTATCAATGCGAAGGTTTAAACCAGGAACAAGTCCGTCAATGTCTCTACAGCATTGGAGACAACCACGCTTTCTTGCGGACGAATCGTGATCCTTGTGACCGCATGATTCATTACCTAAAAGCGTACTTTCACCCCACGCAAGCAAAAGAATCGAAATACAGCTTGGCGATTCGGAGCGGCAAGGGTGGTGCAAGGCTCAGTCACGACCACGTGAAGCAATACGCGTACGCGTTACAAAGTCTGACGCTCTGGCGTGAGATTTTGCACGGTACGTTCTCGTTGTGTCTGCTCGTGAACTTTGGTTCACGCTGGCCGCTCAGACATGTTCCGATTGTGGTCTCTCGCGGAGCAAGACTTGCTCTCTGAAAGTGTCCCTTATCGTCTTCGTGATACAGGTCAGGGTTTGAACAGAGTCCAAGCTTCTCCAAAAACGCTGCGGATGATGCACACGATCCTTCACCGTGCTCAGCAAAGCGTTGGATCCTGGATCGGTTCGTCTGCCATCCACATGGGCGATCATAACGTCCCCAACGCTCTGATGTTCATCGGTAAACTGACTCATTCTCATCGCCCCGAGAACGTCCTGATCAATTCCTTTGTAGACAAATACTCTCAAATCTACCGCATCCTCCTTCCCATTTGCAATACCCTCTCACAGATACCCGGTCTCGCAGACAAACCTGCGCTGCGTTCCTACATCGATGACGAGTTCGGTTCGATCGAGAACTGTATACGAGAAATCCTCTCCGATTTCTTCCGGCATGGATTCGACGGTTCCGGGGCCGACAACTTTTTCGATGCGGGGAGCTGTATCGACGGGCGTTTGACGAGCGCGTGGAATTGGTGTGCGCAGTTGGAGAAGAAGCGATATTTCCCCGTCTTCTTGTTGACCGGTACGTTTGTCTGTGATCATGTCCGATCGTATCCATCGTTTACGGGAGTATGGTTCCTAGGGTTCATTGGGTTTGATGGCGAGTGGTGAGGAGCGATGTCAGAGTATCAACGATAGTCCTTTTGCTATACATGTATACTTTGTCGTTGCATCAAAAGGATTTTCTGTCTCTCGGCATGGGAAAGCATCAGGAACAGCGAATTTTTTCCAGCTTGCTCTTCAGAAGAATTTTCCTCGTGTTTGCTTGCACTTTTGTCGGCCTCTGATGTTCATGTGCACCTTGGGATCTATAGCTCCATTTGTTGTTTAGTCCTGGTAGTGTGCTGCATGACTTCTGGGTGAGTCTCGGATGTAAATTCGCTGTCAGCCTGGTCGCTTGGACTCAAGAGTTCCACATGTACATATCCCTGAGGCGTCAACATGACAACATGTGTGGCGTTGAAACCACCGACCCGACCACGCTCGAAACAGCTTGAAACAGCTCGAAACAGGTATGCGACAGACGGTCAAGTACATGAAAGGAGGAATCCTTTATGGGGTTAGCGACGCAAGCGAAATCCGCGACCATAGTGCGATTAGTTTCGTCAACAGTTAACACGTGAAATTTGGCCATATTTATATTTGTTCCACAGCCTTACTTCAGGACCGTCAATCTCACCTGGATCAATGTTTATTCGTTGGAATAACAGATCAAACCTGGTTGACACAACCTCCATGCAATGACTGGTCTCGGCACGCCCAACTTTGAGAAACTGTTGTCGTTGGCGATGACCGTTTGATCTCGCTTTTGGGGAACGCAACCTTCATGTGGGGGACTTGGAGGACCTTTAGGTAGATGTGTAACTTGGGTTGAAATGTTGGGCTGCATATGGACTGTTGTAGTACTACCTTGTTTGAAAATGGTTATCGTTATTGAACCTGAGAGATGAATTTGCAAGAATACTTTGCGAGCCTTCGTCCGCTGCCTTGGGCATCATGCAGCAACCGCAGTCCGGTTGCTGCATGATGTCCAAGGCAGTTACATAATCTTGAGGTGTGGTAGGACATGTGCCCACTGCCATTGAAACTGACGAAAAACTAGAGATGGAGCTGAAGGGAGTAGAGCGTCCGGTTACTGGTGGTCTTCAGTTGCGACTTGTACTGGGTACTAAGCAGTTCATACTCATATTTCTCATCAACACATGAAGTTGTGTCCTTGAATTGCTGTTGCCAAGAAGCCGATGACAAGTCTTGGGTTGCTTGCACACTGCTGCCCATCCATCCGACCTGGAACACTCCACATTTTCATTACAAAGACAAAGATATAAGCCAGTCTATAATACATCAAGCAGTGCTTTCTACCTGGATTCCCTGCCCGTTTTGAGTCGCTTGCATTGCCTCAACCACATTGCCGCCCGTGCGTTGTGCCTGTGCGACGACTTCGATCACGCTTGCGAGTCCGGCTTTCCATGCGAGCAGCCGCTTTTCCAGAGCTTCCCATTGCTCTCTCTCGAACTTGCGTGCAGAAGATTTGTACACGTGGAGATCTTGTGTCCTTTGGGAGAGTTTACCGGAGACGAGACCAACTCGAATGACTGGTATGAATTACATGGCCGTCAATGTGCTTCCTTTCGGGGATTTCATTTGTCTTACCATCTATGGTCCACTTCTCGACTTGAGGTGTATCGATTTGCAACGTTGACGCGATCGTCGAGTACGGAAGATCCCGCCCAATATAGTCGAATGCGAGCGAGGAGAACGCCAAAAGGCGCATTTTGCGTTCAAGCTGAGATATTTCGAGTTCTGCAAACGAGCGGGGCTTTTCTTTCAGCGAAACGGGCACATTTTTTGCGAAAAACGTACGATAGGTTTCGAGAAGGGTGGAATGGTCATCAACCCATGCCCGAAACTCGGGCAACCCACTTTTCAGAAATATCTGGAGAAGGGGAAACAGCTCGTGGTCTCGAACAGCGATGATAGGATCGAGGTTATATAATGTATCAAAGTCAAAGATAGTAGGTATACGAAGGGAAGCAACGATCGTGTCGACAGCGGAGGAGCGACTTTGTGGGGAGGAGGACGGGAGAGTGTGTACGAGTAAGATTCGATATTCGTAGGCAGCATCCCTGCAGAACGGAGGTAGTGAGCGCAGGAATACACTAAAGAAAGAACACTCACGCTTTACCGGCTTGTATAAGCGTATCGA
Organism: Butyriboletus loyo; assembly: GCA_038093515.1. Classification (NCBI taxonomy): domain Eukaryota; kingdom Fungi; phylum Basidiomycota; class Agaricomycetes; order Boletales; family Boletaceae; genus Butyriboletus; species Butyriboletus loyo. The sequence continues at coordinate 59,842 of JBBPSI010000023.1, read as the reverse complement.
TGATGGTCTGTAGGAATTGACTCTTCTCCTCGTCAGAGACCTGCCATTCGTTGAGCCATCTTTCCACGCCAGATTTTGTCGTCGCGAGAACATCAAATTCGCCATTGGCTGCTGAAACCCGGACAAGAGTGGTGTATATTGGTAGCCGCAACGCGGAGGACCGCGGGGCAGCGTTGAATAAATTGGACAATCTATTCATGCTCAGTGGAGCGTATTCATGATGATCAGAAAGGCTCACATGCGATATTTGACCGATGCGCTGTTAGAGGGAGAAGACGAGATTACATTGAGCAGATAGATTACATGCTGTCTCGTTTCCGACGAATCGACCTGCCACAAAATGAATAGATGCGAATACAAGAGATTAAAAAATCCTTCAATCTCTGCTGCATTGTCAGAAGGGCGCGCGAGCAAACCGTGACCACACATACCTTTGTCAGTTCCCTGACCTAAACCTTTCGTGTTTTTTAGCACAGATTCAAACACTGTCCGTCGTGCGCCCTCATCGAGTGGTGCGTTCCGGGTCTTGACAACATCTTGGAATGACTGTAAGAGGGCGGTGCGGTCCTCATCAGAGATTCCCCGGGAGGTATACCCGAGCAGTTCTTGCAGCTGCTCCTCGAACGTTCCCTCTGCAAATACGGAGACCGAGTCTGAAGAGGACATTTTGTTTTGTGCATCAAGTCTCTGACATCAAAGTTTGAATGGTATGAGTGACAACACGTGCAAACAACGCCACGTGGTAATCAATTCTGCTGGATGACTAAGCGGGAGGACATTCCTCATTCCCTGGTGACCAAGTTCAGTGGGAAAACAGACAGATGGAAAAACAAAGCCGAGCCAAAATACCACATAGCCAAGCGACAAGCGAGTCATCAACCGATAAGTAGCGCTACACACTCTCGCAGGTGAAGGCGTGGAATGAAAAGTCACACCAACACCTAGCACTTGCGGAATGAAACAGGTATATCAGAAGTTATTGATCATCGTATAGGCATGCACGACACCATCAGTTTGAGTTGCAGGGTTCCCTTCTTTATGTGCTCTTGCTCAGTACAGCAGATGCTCATGCTCGAGCAGCCACAAGACGTCGGATGCAGACTCGCAATGCTCATGCTGAGAGACGCCACGACCGGGATCGTACATGTGGCGAATAGATGTTCGTGGCAATTGGCATGATTCAAACTTGGAATTGTGTGTGGTGTGGTTTTAACGTATGGTGGCATTATCCTCAACGAAGAAAAACATATTAAATGTGAGTTTTCTCCGTCTACTCTGCTCCGTGCCTTATATGAGTAGGAACATGATGTTTGGTCTCTGAATTTACGCATTCATACCATCCGGAGGGCCTCCTGTGACACGCACAACCCCGGTCCATTGGCGGTGAGAATCAAGAATAGAGAACTGGTGCGCACACTTGGCAGTTCGCACGCGCGCCATATGTTCTCCATCTATTCCAAGAGCGATAACATACATCTTTCCCTCTCATTGACATGTTTGGTCGATCTTTCCTTGTCTTCCGTGAGACTGGTCGTAGCAGGCCTATCAAACCCCTCGAGTATGGCAGCCGGTTTCAGTCGACTCTGGCACAAAATCCGGATTTGCGTGGTATATAACAAGCATGCTGCTTCGCCCAGCTCTATATCATCGTGAGTGTTCTGAGGCTCACCCTTCCGTCCACTCGACCCCGGGACAACGATGCGACTATCACTCCTTGCCCTTCCATTCGCGGCCGCCCTCGTTAGTGCAGGCCACTATAAGGACATCCCACACAAGATCAAAGAGAGCATCGAAGGACCTCCTCGTGGCTGGCTCAGACATGGCCCTGCACCTTCCAACCATCTGATACAGCTAAAGATCGCGCTTCCACAGCCACATTTCCCCATCCTCGAGAAGCACCTTTGGGAAGTTAGTGATCCAAAGCACGAGCGCTATGGTGCCTACTTGTCGAAGGAGGAGACCGAGGCACTGATGGCACCTCATCCCGAGACGCTCGATGTAGTCAGCGAATGGTTGTCATCACATGGTATCGAAGAAGAACATCTCTATCGTTCATCGGCGCAAGACTGGGTTACAATTCGTGTCCCAGTCTCCCTTGCGGAGGAGATGCTGGATACGGTAAGAATAATGATTTTCTTCCTATCCGAATAACCACACGGAGCAACGCAGAAATATGACATCTACACTCACTCGGACAGCGGCGAGAGCATCGTTAGAACGACGAGCTACAGTCTTCCAGAGAACTTGCACGAACATATTGAGCTGATTCAGCCAACGACAATGTTCAGTCGCCTGAGGCCGTTCAGGAGTACTCTGCACTGGTCATCGACGGTACCGGCTGGGTCGTTGAGTCCGTCCACCGGGACGCTTACCGGGCCAGCTGGAAACCCAGTGGATGCCAGCTGCAACGGCACAGTATGACAGCCGATATAGTATCTGAATCTATCTAACGATTTGGTCGTACAGATCACTATCAACTGTCTCAGACAACTTTACAACGCTGTCGGGTACAACACGTCTGCCACGAACGGTAACAAGATCGCAGTTACGGCTTACTTGGAGCAGTATGCCAACAACGAGGATCTGCAGCAATTCTTCGAGCTGGAGAACCCTGCAGCATACGGGTCCAACTACACCTTTGTGTCCATCAACGGTAGGAATATGTTATCTTTGGACAACAACCAGTCCGCTGACGGTATGGTCCAGGTGGCCTGAACAACCAGACTTACGCAGCTGCTGGCATTGAAGCCAACCTGGACACTCAGTTTGCTTATGGATTGACATACCCGACTCCGGCAACTTTCTACTCGACTGGGGGTTCACCCCCTTACATTCCTGATGCGGTCACTCCGACGGATTCTAATGAACCATATGCTGACGTTCGTTTCATCGCTTGTTGACCATAGGAATTCGCCTGAGTTGTATCATCGTTGATTATAGTGGTTGGACTACGTATCATCTCAAGAATACCTCCCTCAGACGATCTCGACGAGTTATGGCGACGATGAGCAGACAGGTATGTTTATTTGATTCGTTGGTTGACATGCTCTGAGCACAGGCAGTCCCATACAGCTATGCTACCCGCGTCTGTTCTGGTTTTGCCGTTCTTGGGGCCCGCGGTATCTCTATCTTATTCTCGTCCGGTGACGGCGGTGTCGGGGATGGGGATGCGAACCCGGCGACTCAACAATGCTTCACCAACGATGGAACCAACAGGACCGTGTTCCTCCCCGAGTTCCCTGCCGCTTGCCCATAGTGAGTGTATGCCAGTGGGCTTGTAGGATGTTCTGATGGTGTTTCAAATACACGCAGCGTGACGTCCGTCGGAGGTACGAATTACATCCCTGAAACTGCTGTGTTCTTCTCTGGCGGAGGGTTCAGCAACTACGTGTGTTCATATTAATAATCATCCTCTACCGTCACGCTGATCAGTTTTGTCGTTAGTTCCCTCAACCTGATTATCAGTATACGGCAGTAAGCAAGTACTTGGAGACACTCGCCCCTGGAACTTATGAGGGTCTGTACAACCCGTGCGTGTTTTCCCCCCCTCAATTATCTGTACGATCAGAAGTTGACAAACGACGCTCAACTAGCTATGGCCGCGTAAGCATCCGTCCATCCCAAACGACGAATCCAGCCTAGGGATTTACCCACTGAAATACCTCCTTTTTTATACACAGGGTATCCCCGACGTCGCCGCCCAAGCCTGGAACTTCCTCATCGTCTACCAGGGCCAAGAAGGCTACGTCGCCGGCACGTCCTGCTCCTCTCCCACGTTTGCCTCCTTTGTCTCGATGCTCAACGATGCGCGGATCAGCGCTGGTAAGCCTGCGTTGGGATTCTTGAACCCGTGGTTGTACCAGACGGGGTACGGTGGATTGAACGATATCACGGTGGGTAATAACCCTGGGTGTGGGACGGAGGGCTTTAACGCAACCATCGGTTGGGATCCTGGTACGTTGTATCCTTTTCTTTCTTTCTTTCTTTCTTTCTTTTTTTCGTTCCACGTTGGGGCGTCGCTACTTCCCGGGTCGCTCCTCTTGGACGCCGGGAGCGGATAGACACCCCCAAGCTATGCCTGGAAAATGGAAATGGGTTTATGATCGATGGTCTTCGATTCTTTTGATTGACACACTTCACATGTACAGTGACCGGTTTCGGCACGCCCAACTTTGAGAAACTGTTGGCGTTGGCAATGGCTGCTTGATCTCTCTCTCTCCCCCTCTCCCTCTCCCTTTCCCTCTTCCTCTCTTTTTTGGGGAGCGAAATCAAACACTTATGTGGACGACGCGGTACGGCTTTTGGGGGGGTTAGATCGGATGCATACTTTGGGTATGACATTTAAATGAACTGGGGGGCGTGAAAGCTGTAGTACTAGTATGACTGTATAACGCTGTACTATCATCTTTCTCGAAAACAGGTCACGAATCAGCCCTGAGCCCTGAGCGATGGGTCTGCGCGAACGCCTTGCAAATCCAACTTCCGGTTGGTAGTATGTGTACATGCAAGTCGATGGTGAGAGTGATGGAAAGCATTCAGACGTGACGCTGCGACATTCACGAGTTGGCCAGGAAAAATACTCCGCAAACGGAGATCCATCCAACCCAAAGGTCGGACGTGTGTGACGTTGTCCCCAAGTGAGACGGTTGGTGAACGAACGGTATGCGCGTTTTTTTGGTGTTTTGATCTTTTAATCATCGCCTCACGATTCCCCTGTTGATTAGCGTCGGCATGGCGTAGATACTCACCACAATACGAAAGAAATGGCAATTTGGAGTCGTGGGTCCAATAGAGAAATAGAGGCGTCAACATGTCCATGGTAGTCACTGGTGTTGGTCATGGCGGGATTCTCGAACTCGAAGATGAATTCGCTGGTCTGACGGACTCAGAGGGGGTTGTGGCAGTCGTCGTATCATGAATGAAGCCGTCTTTCATGAGTACAAAGGCATTAATTATTTGTGACCTGATAGCTCGGCGGGTATGCTGCCGCTTCATCAACGACGCAAGGTACTGGCTGAAGTCAACACTTGGCCCGTGGGTGAAAAACACAATACCAGTGTTGGAACTAATGAAGTAAATCAAGTGTCTTTCTCCGACCCGCAAGGCTTTCTGGGCCAAAAAGGAATCGTGAGGCTATCTTCGCATCCGCTTCTTGAACCGTTCCATCACCTACGACAAGTGTCAGAACATCTTACGACCTCGTAGGCGCTGTACCACTCACCAGTTCGTCCGTCGCCATTTGCGGCTTGTCGTACCGTGGTCTACGGTCTCCCTGCGAAGGTAACCCCATCGCTTCCAACTTGGCTTCACGCATGATTTCCACGTCCGACTTTTGTTTGATGTACGGACGGTAAACTGTGCAATAGCATCCCCCGTTATCAAACAGGTGAGGTACTTTTTCCCGGAAGGAACAAGAAAATCAAACACACGTACATCGGGTAGCGACTAGGTGTTCCTCATCGTTATTCACCTTTTTACGTTCCTTGCGTTCTTCGGCAACTTGGCGTTTCGCTTTTTCCGTTTCCTCGATGTTCCTGAGTCGTATACTATAAAAAAGATGACAAACATATGGTTTCGAAACGAGGAAAAAGCCAGAAGGGGAATGACGCACTCCATGCCAAGGTCGACCTCTGGTATCGCCGTCAACATCGCCAGACTATTAGTCACACTCCCCTCGTCCGCCGTCTTCTTCTCCGTCTTCCAGCGCTCTGAAAGTGTGAATTCATTGTTGGGATCGCCAGATGAGCTTTCCGAGGCATCCTGTTGCTGGCGTTGGATCTTCAAGTTCTCCTCGATATAGGCCATCCTGGTTATCACACAATGAGAACCCCAAAAAGCAACTAAAAAAGTAAGAAAACCAAGTACAAGTGACGCACATGTGTTTATCCACGTCGAGCGTGTTCGTCTGTTGGGTGAAGTTGTTCGTCCGAACGGCCCGCCGAGCCTTGGAAGCCGCGTCCTCTTGCTCGCTATCGCACACGTCAGTCAAACGGTTGTCAAGCATCGACGATGAAGAGCACACGACGCGCTTACTCGTCCTCGGCCTTTGCACCCACACCCGCTCTCAACCCTCCTTTTTCCTCCGGTGGTTCCTCCGCATTCCGTCGTCGTTTCTTTCTCGCATCACCACTCGACAACCTGTGCACATCGATACCCTGTCTTGCCTTGCGCAACCGCCTCAACTCGAGTAGCTCCGAGAGCCTTTAAACATAACATGAACGTCAGCGTGTTTGCACATCGAAGGAGGAAAGAAAGAGACTTGTCATCGTCGTCGTCGTCGTTGGAAACGTGAGCGGACGGTGTATCTTCTGTTTCTAGAGACTTTTCTCGGACGCGGGGTTGCGGACGACTTCGCTTCTTGATCATGGACAGGAATATGGATGCTCACGTAATCATAGTGCGAGTGTTTGTTCCTTGTATGGTCGGGCACAGCCACAGAAAGAGAAAAACATATGAGCTAGTCTATGAGTCATTTCCAATTAGATAAATTCATTGTACCCGTTCCTCCACTACCCTCACACCCTCCCCCGCCACCAAACCACTCTCATTTCTGTTTTCTGCCACCACCATCGCAGGGGCTGGCGTGGCCGCCACCGCTGCCGTCGTGACACGCTGCAGCTCCTCTGCCGTTGGGAACGCGATCGCCGGAACCCCGACAGGTGGCGAACTATGCCGCGAGAGCAATGATTCCGGGGCACGAAGTCCACCCCGTCTCAAACGTGGCGCCTGCGAACGTTCCTCGGCCTGCTCCTGTCCCCCACCCAACCGCTCAGACGGATTATTCGTCGCCCACCCCGAATGAGGCGGGAAATACCAGTCTTCCGACATATTCGCCGCCGGTCGTGGTGTTGGTATAATTTCGAACCGACGTGTCCTCCCAAAAGGGAAAAAGCGTCTGGCTTGGGCGGATGACGAACGCGGACCCATGGAAGACGTGGCTGGCAACTCAGCGTTGTTGGCAGCCGGAGGTTCTGATTGAGCGTTGTGATCTTCGTCCTGGGCGAGTGGCCGCGTGGAATTACGCCGTGCCGCTGTAAACTCGCTAAAGTCTGACATTCTGTTACGCACAGGACGACGGATCGAGGGCTGCCTCGATAACGTCGAGTGCAAGAACCCGCTCGACGATGAAAGCGGCCACACACCCGTTCTCACCGGTGGCGAGGCATCCACAAGCGGCGGTAGTGCCCTGTCACTCGCCGCATCAGGAGGAGGGACTGACGACATTGGGGGAGAGGCATGAGGAAAGCTCAAAAAGTACGGGGTCGAGGAATTCGACCAACTGTGTTGAGACCGATACGCATCGTACAATTCTGTGTTGAAACGACTGCCTTCCATGACAGGCACAATGGTGCCATATGGACCCAGCTCATCGTCTTCTTCGTCCATGTCCAGCTCATCTGGGGGGTGTGAGAGATACTCGGCAAGGTCTACGCCTCGCCGGGCACCAGGTCCGCGACTGGGAGCACGCTCGCGGTAGATAGATGCGGGACTGGATAACTTGCGTAGGGATCGCGCGGTGCACTCGCCAATGAGACCACGATCGGGTGCGTGGCGAAAACGGCGTCCTGCGACCTCCTGTATGGCGTCGTCGGTACAGACATAGACGATATCCGGATATAATACATACCTTGACGAGGACTTCGATGAGAGATGTGGTGAAGGAATCACCACGGTCAAGGTCTTCTACGAACGCTTCGTAGGTAATCGTGTGTTCTGCTTTCTCGAGCTTGGCTCGCTTTATGGCACCGGAGCTAAGAACGACCTCGGCTGAGGTTGTCCATGGACATGGGAAAGAGATGACGGACATACATCAAACTCTTCATTTTTGCGCCAAGAACGTTATCATAATATTCTGTCGTCCTGGGTACACTGGTGATTGAGCGGGCCCAAGTTTAAAGATAAGATAGAGAACGGCGCACCATTTGCCCATAGTTTATGTATTCTTGTGGTTCGTTTTTGGGAGTTGTCGGGGATCGGGGACACGCTACGTGAGCTGCAACGAGGCAGATTTCGGGGTGGGCGCCCGTGCGAAATTTGCACCGGGGTCAACAGCATTGTTGCCATCTGTTTGCGCCGTCGGCTCGGCGGTCTTTCCTTTTTCAGATGAGCCCCTATGGATACGGCGTCGACGAAAATCTGTACCCTCAAACAAGAAACGAGTCGGTCGACAGATGGCAGGCTGCCGAGAAACAACATCGAGGGGTATTATGATCCAATCACATAAAAAAACCTACTACCATGTGAGACGACATCGCAACTATCAGCTCGCATCGTCCGTCCCACCAGGACTGCCATTCGACTTTGGCAACGAAGGTGCCCCAGCAGTTGCACGCGATGCAGCCGCACTCGCACCCGCTCGATCCTTGGAACTCAACAGGCTCTGGAAAAAGTTTTGTAGTACCTCGTGTTGCGTTTGACCACCCGTTGAGCTCGGCGACGAACTCAAGGTCGGTGACGCAGTCCGACCTGTAGTCGACGCTCCCGTACCACCCACCGCAGACAACCCAGACGTGGGCCGCGCACCCCCTCTTGACAGACGTCGCGCTGCATCTCCGTTCACACTCGCATTCAACGCACTGCCACCGCCCAGACCGGTTTCCATTTCCGCGAGCGCCTTCTCCACGTTCGGCAGGCTGAAGCTGCTACTCCCAAGGGGTCCGACAATACCAGCCGTCGCGGTTTCCGCGGGATTGCGGAACGCACCGCGTGGATCTCGATCCGGCTTTTTCGAGTTTTCATCGTAATGCTTCGCAAGGAACGCTTGTTCTGCCATTGGGGCATTGAATGGGGGCAATGGTGGAGGCTTTGGGCGGAAATGAGGAACGTGTCTTGGCAATCAGCTTTAGAGCTCACCTTTGCGCCTTGATCAGGCACCAACGTTCGGTACATTCTCTTTGCTCCGCTCACAACCTCCGTTTCTGATTCCTCCGCAAGATTCGTGTCCCATGCTTCGCCCCAAACCCGCGCCTCAAATCCTTCCCGTAAAACACCAATCTTTCCCCAGCTATCCCAACCAGCAGGAACGACGATACGGTCACGGTCGAGTGTGTTCGGTCTATGATGGAAGACAAACGGATTTCGTATCGGTGCAGGTGCCTCCGTCCCCGTGGCTAGTCCAGGAGACGGCGCTGGAGGCATGAACAAGAGATGTAGTGTATACTGCCGAAGCACGTTGAGGGTACTTGGTTGAGGAGTCGTATAAAATAGCGCGGCACCATCTAGCCATCCGAGTTGGGTGTGTCGTGACGCAAACGAATATAGACGACTTACATTTTAGACATATCGTACGGAGGACTTGCATAATGCCATCCGTCTGTTCTTCCCATTCACCTCCCTTACCTTTAACCATCGCCCCCATCCCCGATGCACCAGCGCCAACGAGATCACTCCCTTCGTCGATCAAATCTGCCTTTGTGCACACGACGATGATTGGAACCCCAGCCGAATTGTGCGTGAGCGTTCCAGGACCCAACGGTAATACCGTATTCGAAGTCAAGTTCGACGTAGCGGGTAACGAGTCGGCAGATGGCTCCGTGTAGTGTTGTAGATGTGCCTGTACTGCGCAACGTTCCAGATCCGGGTTCCATAACCCCCGACAAAGGTACGGTTGGGAAAGAACACATACGTCGTTCGTGGTTCTCCTCTCTCACGATCTCCACCTCGCGAGAGCCATCCCCTTTCGCCCACTGCTCCACCCATTGGAGCCACGTCTGTAGATCCTCCATGAACGTCCACGGATGCGTCCAGTCCAACACGATCATGACGAGCATATGTGGCAGCGCCGTCCTCGTGGGTAAGAAAGGAGGTAACAAGGCCGAATAAGCGTGCGCATCCGAAGGTACCGTATACACAGACAACCGCGCCAACGTATCTACCGACAGAAACACAACACTTCAGCTCGCACACCGACGATTCAACGACCAAGCTCCGCACAAGACAGACGCACCTTCGTCCGCGTCATCCCGGACATCAGCCCAGTCATATCCCAGTGCGAAATCGGTACGCGATTCGTCTTTGCTGTCGTCTGCTGCGACGGGTTTCTGGAGTAGTGAGGACGCGAGGACGGATTTGCCCGAGGAAGGTGAGCCAAGGACGAGGACTTGTTTGGACGGTATCGAGCGCGTCGAGGACACCGAATCCAATATCGAGGACCACAAGTCCTGCGGGGGCGCCACTGGCGTGGAGGGTCGCGATTCTTCCATCGTCCAAGCACTTGAAAGGACAATATTTGCGCGGCCGCAGGGAGTCACTAATGGAAATAATTCACGAGATAAGTATTCAAAAAAATAACGATTTCTGAAATAAATAAAGGTTGAAACTCCGCACGAGGTCCGGTTTGGCTCGTCATCGACAAGGACAGCGACGCGGGAAGAGATCTGAGAGCGTTTTTGATCTCGCAGAGGTGTATTTCCTGGACCCCGTCATGTCTGAAGCTGTCGCTGTTCCGCAGCACACGCTATCAGAGTCGACGAACGCACGGACGATCGAAATCTACGACTGGACCATCACCGCCTCGACCAGCGCCATCTCCAACGCGTCCGAGTGTGATGCACTCCAATCCGCGCTCGGATTTCCATTGCCAGAAATGACGTTTGGAAACAACTACCTATCGCTCGATCATCGGCCCTCGGGGTGGAAGTTCACGCTCGATACCAAGGGTGCATTGTCCGGCGTGAAAGGCGGTGAGCTCGAGCAGGGCGATGGCGGCGTCAAAGTTGGCTATGCAGACGCTTGGTTGAAGAGCCGGTAAGACATCGTTTTTTGGTCTACACGTGTTCGTCTGTCTCTCAGCGCGTTCTACCAGCACAGACCCCGGTACAAGCCTACCACTTCCCACTACCGTCTCGGCTAAACCATACGATTGGACGTACACGACGACATATCCCGGACATCACCCTCGCCTCGACGGGTCATCCGAAACGTCATCCGATTCAGAGATATGGGCAGACGCCGATCCCGACGATCCCGCTCACACGATCCCCCTCTCTGAACTCACCAGACCAGACCCAATCCTGTTCTACGCAGAAGTACCGCTGTTCGAAGACGAGTTGCACGATAACGGATCGTCTCACTTACTTGTCAGAATAGTCAGTATGCTTCCGAATCGCATTGCCGTGGTAAGCTGATATCCTCGTGAAGCGCGTCATGCCCACTTGTATCTTTATCCTCGCGCGATTTATGCTACGCGTGGATAATGTCCTCTTTCGAATACACGATACACGGATATTCCATTCTTTCGCATCTAGCTCGCCAATCGTCGTGCGACAACTGAGTGGATGGGAGGCACCATATGATCGGGTGAAACGCGTATGTCATACCAGCCGCTCGTAGATATGTCTCTCACATAAGGATCCGACAGCAACTACCTAGACGCAACGACTTGACTCCTCTCACGGATGTCAATTTCATCGCAAAGATCCTTACGGAAATGCCGGTCGATGCGAGTCAAAAAGTCGGCGCTGGCACGCGATGGAGGGGACTGAAAACAAAGGTAGAAGTGGCAAAGTTGGAGTCTGGAGGTTGATCTGCAGCATGTAGTAGAAGAACAAGATGTAAAGTATATCATCGGCGACGTGCACGGAAACAAACTGTTGCGTTTCGTCGAGTGGCCTCAGGATTTCCGGAGCAGATCCTCCAGCATCTCCCTCACATCGCCCGCCTTCACCCTTCCTCCACTCAATTGCATGACTTTGCCCATTATCCGATTCATGACTTTCAGATTCCCATCCCTCACTTTCCGAACTTCTTCAGGAAGTCTCTCGATTGCCTGCAAACACCAATTCTTCAAGAGGGACCCGTCATCGTCGGATACCGCCAGCAGACCCAACTCTTTTGCCAGTATTGAAGGGGAAACTGTCGAGCGTGAAGTGACCATTTGACGTAACAAGGCTTTTCCCGATGTCCCTAGAGATGATGGATGAACAATGCTCGTATAACAAATACCAAGGTAAGCACCTGTAATCTTCCCGGACTGCACCATATCGACCAACTCGCCCATCTGTTCTACCGAGACGGGATTGTCGCTAAACGTTTCCTTACGAGCGGCGAGTTGACCAAGGAGCTCGTGTATCATCCTAACTCGACCTCAGAACACAAGGCTGAATACGATGCTTGAACGCATACATACCAGTTCACGGCCGCCTTTGCGGATCGTCCTTGGGAAAGGCGGTCAAAGTACTGGACAGCTCCTTTGGCAGGTTCACCGTCAAAGCGGACCTCCCGTCCAGCGTCCACAGCCATGAGTACCTCTGCTTCTTGTTCAGTCAAACATATGCCCGTTAATCGTGCACGTGTCTCTTGAGGGAGTTCCGGCATAGATCTCTGAACGCAATCTATGTACTCCTAAAAACCGGGATTGAATGCATAATGAACGTGGAAGAAAGGGATACGAACGGGAGACAGGAGAAGTGGTGGAAGATTGGGGTCTGGCATGTACCTATAATCCGGAGAGTCCTCTTTACTTCTCAGCTTGAATGTCTCCGCCTTGGCCTCGTCGAACCCGCGCGTCTCTTGAGGTACGTTTCGACCGCTTTCGAGGAGGTTGATATGACGAAAGACTTCGGATGCTAAGCGTCATGTCAAGATCTGCGTCTGGAGTAGGAACGAGAAGGGTCGTACTGATTGCTACCATTATGAACTTGATGCTATTGAGGTTCTTAATTTCGCATCGCGTCCCCAGGGGATGTCCATGTTTATTCACGGATACGTTCACGTCACATCGGAGCGAACCCTAAGATACATCATCACACGGGGAAGGATGCGTGAGCGATGTACTCACGAGCTCCATGCTGCCGTCGCTAGCCCCTACAGCCCTAAGCATGGCTTGGAGAGTGCGAACATAATCGCCTGCCTCTTCTGGAGATCTTGAAACACAAAAAAGGCACCCAATTTACAAAATCTGGATTTCGACTTGACTGTAAGACATACCTCATATCCGGTTCAGAAACGATTTCCATCAGCCCCGAACCCGCTCGGTTGAGGTCGACCTGAGTGATACGACGACGTAGATCAAATATCGACTTGGCGGTATCCTGATAATGAAATGCGTGGTGAGAATTCGTGTTGAACGCGTCGAGACGCGTTGCAGACCTGTTCCAGTTGTATCTGGGTGATTCCAATCCGGATGTCACCACGCGACAAGTCCAAGTAACCACCTTTCGCCAACGGCGCTACCCAGAACATATTATAGGCGACCCGTAGATAAATTTACAAAGCAAAGGCGTATCACACTCACCATAGCGCTGCGTGATTTGATATCCCGCGGGTAGATCAGAATAGAAGTAGTGTTTCCTATCGAATGCCGAGCGTGGCTGGATTTGTGAGTTCAGTGCAATAGCAGTTCGGACGGCGAGTTCGGCGCATTTGGGGTTTAATGTCTGCGTGTCTGCATAAGATGTGACTGACAAGCTGAGGCAAACACGTCACTCACTGGCAGTGTCCCGGGCAACGCAGCATCATAGAAGGTGACGAACGAGTTGGGTTTTTCCCCAGGCTTGCAAGTCAGCGCATCTGCATGTCGAATGAGGGAAAGAGTTCCGGAAGTGCTTCATACTGACCAGAAAACAGTTTTCTCCGTGACTTGATCTGAGCATGGACTTCGATACCTACGACAACCTCCCAGCCAGGCCATCGCTTGTCCTCGCGTATTGCGCGTTCTCTATGTAGACTTCTAAAGTCGAGCGGTCTCCAGAATTGCTGCACCTGTCGAGCGCGCCATGGACACTGGCGGACAATCATCAAGGAGGGTTTCCTTTCTTGAATGAGTAATAATTTAGCTGCCAAGTACCGATTTGGACATTGCATGCTAAATACCCCATCTTTAGTGCGTTTTGGATGTACAGTACCAGTCCGCGACGTCGCTGGTAGTGGTGCTATGAAATAATTGACAGATCGATGCAGTACTGATACTTTGGAGCGGAAGATGATTTAATGAATTCGTCTGATGTTAGATGTAACGACGGCGAGCAAGCTACACTGGTGTCGGAAGCTTCGAGCCGTTTGAGGAGAGCACCGATCTGGTGTATATGCAGTGCGAGCCGATGAACTTGACAGCACTTGTGTTATGATCATGATCTGGCTTGCCACTCCAAGTCACTGACTATTATTAGTGCTACGTGCACAGCGAACCCTACTAAATTCCACGTTCTGAGCGCGTCTTTCGACATCTCCCTTGCACCGCGGAAGGAAAGAACTTGAAAGTGACGAACTGGTCGTCCGAACTCTGCTCCGCGACTCATCTCTCTCCTCGTCAGAATTCACCCTGGATCAAGCTAACGTTCTCCCAGGAATATGGCAGGTCATTCGTCAAGATGCCGCCAGTATAGATGCTCGCACAGACGCAGCAGATGTCGAGTCTGTCCTCCCCGCCTATGAGCCAGTGAGCAAGGACCCCAGCCTGAGAACGGGTACCTTGTGAGGATCGTCCGTGCTTTCATTTCGTTTCTGATTGGTGTTTCCCGTGTTGATCTCGCCTTGCGTGCGGCGATAGGTCTCTCCATCATACTAGTGGACTGCCTTCAGAACTTCCGTTACCGTCTTCCACTTCGCAGTCCGTACCCTTTCGCGTCTAATAATATAAATCTCACAGCACCTCCTCCAAGCCGGTCGTTCCTTCAGATGGAACGTCATGAGACATTTACATACACCTACAATCTCTTTGCGGGAAACGCTCATCTGGAGGTCTTCATCTTGTAAGTCTCATCTTTGTCTATGTCGAACGACTCACAAACACGTTCCAGGGTAGAGTCAGAGTCAGGCCGACCAAATCATTACATCTTCTCTCTCTACATGAAACTCGGCCACGTCGAACGCGCAATCTCCAAACCTGTTACCATGAGACTCACCATCAACCCCCGCGGATTAGACTTTGTCGTTTTGTAAATGCCGATCGGCCCTTTTCACCCCCCACGAACGCGCGACTGATCGCACACCCCATCAACAGCGCGTTTCCCCCAAGAACCAGCCTCCCGACAGGTTCTCTTTTCCATCTTCGAGTCTGGCTACGCACCGCGGGCGTTGATCATCGCATATTTGGGGAAAAAGACCTCTGGTTCGGCGAAGACCCCGACTTTAGAGCCATCGCTGATGCCTCCTTTGCCTTTCTCCGAAACGCGACCCGATACATGTTGATCTACCAAGCCATCGTTGGACGTGCACACGTCAGCTTCATCGTCAGGTCTCGTCCACCTTTTTCCCACCTCCTCTCACGCTGATATATCTATATCTATATCTCCATGACATAGATGGAAACCCATCGAATCCGGTGTTTACGC
The DNA here is from genome assembly GCA_038093515.1 of Butyriboletus loyo. NCBI lineage: Eukaryota > Fungi > Basidiomycota > Agaricomycetes > Boletales > Boletaceae > Butyriboletus > Butyriboletus loyo. The sequence goes on along the minus strand of JBBPSI010000023.1, from coordinate 44,570 downwards.
GCTCTCGCTCGATTACGATGCTGGCGGAGCGGGCAGAACGCTCTTTCAGAATTACCATCTGAGGCTCTATTGCGATCCCAAATTCGTTTCCTTTCTCATCTAGCAAGTCTTTTCCCTTCCCATAATTAATATCATATCATACTTATGGGCCGACTCGGACCGTGTCACACAGCTCCATTCCCGTCCCTTCGGTCCCCCCTGGCGCAAGCCACCGACTCCGTTTCTGGCTCCGAACACCACACACGGGTACTCCGCATCTCCCGCTGCCGCCCTACGCCACTGAACCCAACCAATCCTACGTTTACTAACGTGTCTGGAAATCAGACGACTTCAAGATTGGCGCAGATCTCAACTTTGAATCGGTCGGCAACAAGATCATCCTCGCCACCCGCCAATTAGATGACCCTCCGACGTTTGAGTCGACGTTGATGCCCCTCACGCCGAACCGTCGGCGGGTGTCTCGGCTGGCGCCGAACGTGAGTGTCGACGACACGGAAGAGTCTGTCAACGATCGATAGTGGTCGTCGCACTCTCGTATTTCTATCTGGCATAGCTCTTTTTCACATAAGGACAGATCTTGCTCGTTTCGCTTTCTTAGCCACCGTTCGGGCCCTCACAATCCACGTCGCAGAATATTTATAGTTCATGCGTAAATTACGATACAAGTTTTGTTTCGGGCTATTGGGAGGCGTTTATGGGACATGAAACGCTGTAATACAACGATGGGATGTGTGTGGACTGGGACCACTCGAGAAATGGAGACGAATACCAGCGAAACGAACAGGCGTTAGAAACGAAACACGATCGCGGAACCAAGCAGAACAAGAAAAGAACAAAGTCTGGACGGAAAAAAAGGGTGGGAAGAGATGAGGGCAACGAAGGACGAAAGGGAACCGTCCTGTTGGTCCCATCCCCTAGTTATACCGTGTTTGAGTGGCAATGCACCTAAATCCATCTAATGTCTCGTTTTCGGGAAAATTCCTGTAGAAAAGAAGAGTGAATAAATACAAAGAAAGGGAACAGAGCAACAGCTAAGACTGTATCAATTGACAAGTTGGTGTACGAGACAGATGTCTCAAAAATGCCACGATTCCGCAACAAGGCAAGGCCAACGATCGATGAGAGGAACCTTGGGCGTATGCCTTCTTGAGGACATAGACTTGCGAGGCCCATGACCAGGACTACGAACGTCGCGTTTTCTATTGAGCCGCAACGGCACCCGCACTTAAAGCTGGGCTATCATGCAACGGCAACTGAGGCGTCTTGATTATTCTCTCAGTTGGTGGGCATGCAAGTTCTCGGTCTTTTAAGCTTTGTGGGGCTGGTGCTGGGCTCAGTGACAACCCTGGAACTCCGCTCTCGTCTTCGTCTTTCAGCGCGGCGGCAGCTGGCATTTCAGACCTGCTGGACATGCGACGCTGCGGTGTCAGTCTTGGCCTCCAGAGAGGAGAGCAGGTCACAGACCGTCGCTTCTTGTTGGGCATATCAGGGGAGGTGTGGTTCGACTTGCCCGGTCCCTTCACGTCGCACGGTAAGTGGGGATTAACAGAATCAAGAGCCAGTGGAAGGAAACGGCCGAATATTGAACACGCACTTTGCCTGTTTTGGGCCGCTTCAACGGTTGTCTTGGTTGGCGTTCACCTTCATCAAAGACATAATCCGGCAAGGCAGAACTATACGAAGAACATGCATGAAGAACACACATCCAATGCAACCCCTTATCTTGAAATACCTTTTGATGTTCCGAACAAAGATACCCATTTGAGATTCGTCGTACTTTTCCCACACCTTGACCAGTTTCGTGAACTCCGTGGTGGGGTATGATATATCCAGTTTTCTTGGACCAACAGAACCAACTTTGAGGAGGAAAATTGAGATACATCAGAGTGGAACTCTGATACACTTGATGGAATCGCAGGCGTACTTGGTTTTGGCTCGACGAGGAGGCCAATGTAGAACGTGGTCGAATAAACAGTACTGGCATCCTCGATCCCTTCAATGTCAGCTTTCGTCCGCTTCGCAATGGCATCTGATATCTGCCCTTGTGCCACCTGACACACTTCTTCTCGCGATATACAGTGGGACACTTGCTCGAAACCCTTAATGAACGGATGGGCTAAGATGAGAGAATCGACGTATTCAAGCTTCATAACAAGTTGTCGTATTCGTGATTCAACAGTTCCCGCCCTGAGGAAAGTATGCAGGCTGTATATTGATTGGATCACAACTAAATATCACTCACCATTTAATTTGGAGCTCAGAGTCGCCTGTGGATGCAATAACTTGCAAGTAATATCGATACTTATGGAAGAAGTCGTGCTTCGTAAAAAGTTCGGACCAACTTGCGGTTCCGACAATGACTCGATCTACAATGTCGGCACCTTTGACATGTTCAATCGAACATTCAGAGATAGAAAAAATGCAAGGCGGAAACACCTTTCTTAAACTCTTCGGTGACGATCATTTGCGTGGAGGCTGTAACATTATGAGTAGCACACATCGCAGGGTAAGCAGGCGTAATGATGGGCATTCTATGTGACCGATCTGCGGGGTACAACTGCGCAATGTCAATGCACCCTCAGATAGGGGACCGCTAGCTGAGAACGCACCTTTGGATTCCATACTCGGACCTGTAAAGGCCCTTCTTCGATTTGCTTCAAAAGAACGGGCTGTGGCCAGGACCTGTTCCTCGTCATATCATTTGGAGGGATGAGACGATGATACGGCGTACCACTGATACATGATGATAAAGAATCTGCTGACTATCGCCCCAGCAATCGCGTTTGGATATAATTGGCAAACTCGAGCAACGAGTATGGCCCAGGCAACACCACCAAAGAACCCGTTCACATTTGAATAGATGGCTCTTCCTGAGAACCACTGTGAGTAACGTAAACAAGTGTGAGAAACCACGCACGTTGAGCCCAAAGTTTGATGCACCGTAAAGAGTCCCGATAAACCTGGACGTTAGGTACCAAACGCAAGATCTCGTCGTTCACCCTCGAACCTAAACTCCGCTTAGCCCGAATTCTAGATGCCAAGTTGATAAGATACGGCACCATTGAGACTCCGCACACATCGTTCGTCCAAGTTCCGTAGCAGATTATCATCCTTTAATGATAGGTCATCTGGTATGGATGATAACGCCAACCGCGCCATCAAGAAATCCAGAGGAATACCAGAAATCTTTGTTTTTATGATGGGGACATACGCTTCCGGAACACCCTGGAATTGTTCACTTGGCCAAAGATCTGGGGTAAAATCCAACGAATCCACTCACCGAGACCTCCGTCACACCCTCCATGTCTCGCAGCATGCCCTCAAACACTTCGAAGAAATCTTCGCGAGATACATGTTTTGGGACTACACACAGGGTATCGATATCGGAGCTAGGTCCGTGCACACCCAAGCGATATGAACCGAAAGTGAAAATCTTGCCACCAGCCGCGCTCGCAGCTGTTTCTGATAGCCCACGTTTCAAAGAAACTTGATACACAAAATTTTTGACGAGCGCAGCGACGCGCCCAAGGACCGCTTCCCTGCGAAAGGTCAAGACGATCTCAGCATTCTTTGTTGTGGTTGCAATGGACTCTTCCACGTAGATAATTAAGTTCTTGGGAAATCTCGATCGTACCTCATTCGAGCTTCCTCCACGGTTTCAAAGGTATTCTGATTTCGTAGTTCCTCCATGAGAGTCGCCGTGACCTCCTTCTCTCGTTCAGTGGATTCGGCAGTTGAGATGGGCGCTGTCACACCAAGATACCTGAACGACCATGGGGTGTTAGCTGGGAATACGAAATGAACGAGAGCTACTAGAGCTTCAGATGCTAGTTACCCTGTCTCAGTTGTCATTTCTGCTGCGAAAAATGAAAGGACTAAGGAACTTGGAGGATGCGAATGTGGGGGTAGTGGTCGAAGTCAGCTGAGACTTCTCCCGAGTGCCCGCCACCGAGTTTTGCTTAGTCAACACTGGCACCCGAATATAACAGCAGCTAGTACTAGTACTAGTTGACATTGACAATATCGCTAACACTGATGCGGCAGACCGAAACAAAAGACTCGCTTGATAAAAATCATTCAGAAAATTGCGGTTTGGCCCGACCGTTCTCGCAGTTCGGTCAATTCTTAGTCTCTGCAGTTTGGCTTCGGAACGAATCGGAAGGTAGTAAGCTGTTCATTTCACCGGATCCGAACGGTCCTGATAGTATTTGCTACTAGGTATAACATGGTCAATGATTCCAGTGAGAATGATTGACTTGCCCCTTGTCGATTTGAGTGTTACGCTCTCACCCAGTCAGCTTTGATGGGCTGCATCTGCACAACTCTGACGCAATCTCTCCAGTACCTTCTCTGCGACTGAAATCCAAGCCCAATATGTCAGTTATACTCTGCGCACACCGCTTATCGCATCGTACTGGGTTGCACAGTTACTCTAGTGTCTAACTGAGTTGGAGATTGGTGCCGAACATAAAGTTGCATGATCGCCAATATTAACTGTAAGCACAGGATCACTGCGATCAAGTTTGCACTGTAACATTTTTCAATGATGAAGCGTCGGAGCGCTCAGGCGGCTGTCTTGCTTTGGTCACACTGTCTCCAGCGCATCGACACCTCCATCCGCTGGAGTCCCTACGGCCGCGAGTAGCTGCATCCGTGACATGCACAACAGAAGTTGTGTTTTCCTCAGTCTTTCCAAAAAAAACCGGTTGGTATCATCAAAGGCCTGAACAGCTCCAGTAAGATAGGGCGCAAAACAAGTCTCTTGTAGGTTCGAATGCAGTCACGAGATTCCGCTAACTGACCAACCCTTACTGTCTTTGATAGCCGCCATGATGATCCATTCGGTGACCTAGGTTCTAAAGTCAGCCGCTGCAGTCCCTCCGACTGACACGATGTGTGTAATGGTTCTAGTTTCTTCTCAAGATGAGGACGTATATTGGTTCTTGTCTGTCGTCGCGTGGCGATTTGAAAGGTTGCATACCGCAATGATTCCCTTGCTTGCAATGCTTGGGACGTTTATTTGTACCGGTGGTGACATGTACAAACCACAAACCATGACCATGACACCATTCGCCTCATGGACTCTGCCTACCATCCCCTCCTCGTCGCGCTCTTTTCGGTCGTAGGTGTCGTCGCGTCGATTCCCTTCCTCTAAGCCGCGCGCAATCGCCGTTTATTCCCTTCCGCATGCCCCCGTCCGCGTCCTCTCCCAACTCGCCTCCATGGGCGTCATCATGCCTATCTACGCCCTCCTCTTCGTTATCACAAGTACTGCGTCCATCCGGCCCAGCACCACTCCAATCCCAAGTCCGCCCTCGGAGATCCGTCAAGCTAATGCCGAAGCCCTCCTCTTTGGCTTCCTCTTCAGGTACGTCTTCCCACTACCCTCACGCTTTTCCTCGTCTGCCCCTCTGTGACTGCCACCTGGCGAGGCTTTCCCCTCCTCATCGCCCAAACCATGTTTTTACACAAAGTCATTCTCGTGCTACGTCCATTCGAGTCACCTTATCGTCGTAGCCACCCTCGCGTCCACCTTTCTCCTCTTCGCACTCCACGCGGGCTTTCTCGAGCCAGTTCTCACAGAACGCTTAGTGATCGTATGGCACCACCCAAGCATGTCCAACTGTTTGTCTCAATTGAGTATACCTGCAATATCCACTACATCCAGTCATATTGAGTCGATTTCGGGACTCTCAGGCTTTGCAGGTGGAGAGAGAGCGTCGAGGAGAGATTGTGATCGGTGGAGGGCAGATTACATCACTTGCTGGCTCTGCCGAATAAATGTCAGATAGCTGATGCTTTGGAGCTCGATCTGCGTGTCCATCCTGAGTCTCCGTGTAATCATAACAGATGGGGGAGCAGTACGGAAGGTAGGGTTGGCATGTAGCCTCCGATCGGTTTGGTATGTGCGAGAGCCATTGAACTGGATTGACGTTTTGTCGAAGTGAGAATGGTACAGTAGTCTGGTCAGGTAACTTGGTCAGGATCAGGCAAAAAACAATATCGCTTTGCGGGCCCCGAATGTGTGTTTTCCAGTCATAAATGCACGAAATGCGGACGTGGATACATAGTCGGATGGTTTATGTAAAAGTAACACTATCTAAAGAGGTGTACCGTTCATGCATGTGCGTACTGTCCCGGCATCAGCGTGCGAATGAGTAAATCGAGTAGGTACTACGTTATAATTGTTCTAGTTCCAAACATGAGCTGCATAGGAATTTCGCGGATATCTAGGGTACGACCTAGCCGGGGGTATCCGCTTTATGGTCCATTTCCGCACATACCAGGTTACGGCTGCCACCAAGAGCACAGCTGCGATGGCGCCAATGATAATTCCTGCCGTCGTGCCCGCCGTCATGCCACCTGATGACGAACTCGTTGGAGCTGCCTCAGGAGGGCTGACTGGCGAACCATTGGAGTTAGGGTTTCCCCCGAACGGCCAGTAAGCACCGCTAGTGGGAGGCAGGACGCAAGTTAAGCTGTCACCATCTGACACTGACACGAAGTCAAATTGTGTCGTAGACTTTTGAACGGTACTCAAGTCGATCACGAAAGCAGCGGGAGATGGGGTGGGGTCGTTGGACGTGCAATTCGGGCCACGTTCGCCGATAAATGAAGTGTTGCCAATGAGAACGTTGTTACTGACGGTAAAATTCGTGGCTGAACTCAAGGCAATACCATAGCTAAATGCCCCGGTAAGCTGGTTGTTCTGCACTACCCCACCAGTGCTAACGTTGTTGCCATACTCGTTGCCGAACCAGGTGCGAGGGCCGACAGCGATAGCGATTCTAAATTGATTCAGATGAGACCGTTGAGAGGGGTGAGGAAACGGACATACTTGATAACGGCACTGTAGTTATTGGTTCCTTTCGTCTCTGAACCTTGGGGAAGCTGAGAAGCGAAAGCACCGGCGATAGTGTTGTTGGTTACGACGACACCGTCGTAGTCCCCTTCAAATGGTGAAACATCTACCATATTAATGCCCCCCAAAAGGGTTTGCTGCGGTATTACCATTTTAGGACCCCCATGTTGAGTTGAGATATCAAGAACGTACTGTCTCCACCCATATCGTGTTATTCTCAACGCGGGTACCCGGAGATCCGAAGAGGACAATACCACCGTCCGTGGGGTTATTGATCATGTTATTTCTTATCACGCTGTTGCGGCACGCAACACTAATGCCATCTGCCCATTGGCCAAAGGACTCGGAACCTGCTGGACCGATATCGTTGTTTTGTACGGTGGCGTTAGTGCAGTTGAGGTTTCCTTGTATCAGATGGAGACAGGACCAGCCCCGCGGATCGAAGGAGTGAACGAACTCGATGAGCTGGTTGGCATTCGGGCCACCCATTTCGATGTTTGCATCCCCGGATACAATCGGTGGCGCACCGAGGCGTGTGCCATTAATCTGGATGGCGTATCACGGTCAAGGGGTGAGAAGAAGATACAAATCAGAGATCCGTTACCTGCACGTGGCGTAGCTTTACACCATCGCAGTTGGCACATGTTCCGTCCACAGCCGTAGTTTGGCCCGTCCCGTTTTTCACCGGGCCATTGACGACCAGCGTTGCTCTAGTAGAGTCGGTTGGATAACCAGCCGTGCTAATTTCTTGATTCGGCGCAGTGAATAGAAGCGGAGCAGTGATGAAGTATTGTTGACTGGGACAAAGACTGAGAGTATAGCCTGGACCAGAAGAGTTGAGAAGTGTGTTCAAACGGTCCGTTAGGGTATCTGCAGGGTCGGGGGATTGGCAGTTCGATGTACCCCTTGGGATATTGGATCTAAAGCGAATGCGAGTCAGCACGCGAATGCGTAATGGAAGTCATCACGTTTACCTATGGAAATGCTGAAGATGCATGGTCTTGAAGCGATAAGAAAACAACGCAGGCAAAAGGAAAAGACAAACGAGTGGTCCAGAAGGGATTTGAAAGAGAAAAGTTTAAGCGGGTGAAGATAAAGACTGGGTGACAGCAGGGACAGTTCCACCATCATCGTACCTGTCAACAACAATGGCAGGTCGTCCTGATTGTGTGAATGTTTATATGAAACTGAATAATTATTATATCCCGCAGCTTGACATGCCCGTGTCAGAAGAAATCACTTGAAATGGTAAATAATTTATATAATATTTATATTTTGCGCGAGTAGACTCCACGTGATCCGCTGTCAAGTGCAGCACTCCCTGCCAGAGACTCAGAGGGTCGTGACAGCGGGGTGTGCAAGCAGATGGGTAAGATTGATTCATTACACTGCCGCGCGGTCGCTGACGAGTCGCAGAGTCTTCGGTGGCCAAGCAACTCGTAGACAAGATATACGAAAAGAGAAAAGCTGCAGCACTCGAACTAGAAAAGTAATGCTGCTCTTCTAGTTCATGTCTACGCACTCAGACACTGCGCAGGCAGATTCGCGAATGTCACCAACAAGGCGACCACCGTCGTATCAACCAGATCATCGATCAACTCGTGGACATGTTCAGTAATGCGCCCAACCCACTTCACATTCGAAACGGTGGTTTAATCGGTCTGGCCGGAACTGCCATCGCCCTCGGCGTCGACATTGCCCCGTACATGGACAAGTTCATTGAACCCGTCCTCGCGTGCTTCACCGACACGGAGAATAGGATAAGATACTTCTCTGCCGAATGCTTGTACAACATCGCCAAGGTCTCCAAGGGCGAGGTTCTCATCTATTTCAACCCCATCTTCGATGCTCTTAGCAAGGTATTTCACCTATAGCTTACACTTTGCTATACGGGGACTGAGGTACTTTATTTTAGCTTGCCGCGGATTCGGAGGTGTCCGTTAAGAACGGCGCTGAGCTCCTCGACCGTCTTTTGAAGGATATTGTTGCCGAAACTGCCTCTGTGTACATCCCACAATACCCAGAGACAGTGAAAATACGCAATCAATACGAAACTCAGGAGCAGAGTATACTTGTACCATGTCCTGAGGGTTCCCTCTCCAATGCCAACTCACCCCCCAAGAAGGCATTCTCGCTTGCCCGATTTATCCCTCTTCTTCAGGATCGTATCTATGTCGTCAGCCCGTTCACGCGAAGTTACCTTGTGTCTTGGATTACGGTCCTCGATTCGGTACCAGAACTCGAACTCGTTTCTTATCTTCCCGATTTCCTCGATGGCCTTCTGTCAGTGCCTCTTCGCCGATATCCCCTGCTACTGAAATGATTCATCCAGGAAGTACCTCTCCGACCCCACCGAGGATGTTCGCGTCGCTACCGAGAATATCTTGGCAGACTTCCTTCGCGAGATACGTGAGATCAGCACTCTTCGCCACCGTCAGGATGAAATCGCAGAATCATCGGAACAACGTCGGGCAGATGAAAAGCTTCCTGATATCACATTGTCTCATTCGGAGCGTGCTCTTTTTATCCGCGAGAATGACGTCACACATGATCATGACGGCGAGTTGAGCGAGCAGAAATCTGAGAAGGACAATCGAAGTACTGGAGGTGGTGTTTCTTTCACTTTGCATTTATCTCTACTCACTAGTTGTAGCTTGGGTACCCGGTCAAGGAGTTCGGATAGATTACGCGGCAATAATCGAGATCCTGATCGAGCAGCTGGACGGACAACGTTAGTCGTACCTTGACACGCATTCTTCTGACGCTAAGTCCACCACTCAACAGATGACGAAATTCAGCAGTCTACAGCTCTAAGATGGCTGGCAGAATTCTTGGGTTTCGCACAAGAAGTTATGCTTCCTTTTACGCCTCGTCTCATTCCGGCGATTCTACCCAATCTTGCACATCACGTTCCCATGATCCAATCCGCTGCCATACGAACGAATAAACTCCTCACGAAAGTCATCCAAGACTTACCCTACCCTGTAGACAAATCATCCTGGCAGCCAACCGCCGAAAAGTCGGCATCCTCACGCACGTTCACCGGTTCACCGACGCTTCCCGCACCAGTGCTCCCATCCCGTCAATCGACCCTTCAACCAGGTCCCCAAAGAGATGTATCCTCTCCTGAATCTATGGTGGACGGCCAACCTTCCGCAGCTTCGGAAAAAACTACCACACCTCAAGTCCAGAAATCTCGCTCTGGTACTGCTCCGCCCGCAGCGCCGGAGACACCCAGCCGCCCGCATTCTAGAACTTCCTCAATCAGTGCACCTGGTCCACCCGCACCTGCAGTAGTTGCTCCGACGCTACCATCGCCTGTCCAAGAAGAACAGCATGAGGATGAAGACGTCTTTGATTACGTAGCGACCGTGAACGAATTGACGATACAGTTTTTGAGCGAACATGAGCAAACTAGGGTAGCGGCGTTACAGTGGCTTATCATGCTCCACCAAAAGGCGCCAAAGAAGGTATATGATTGTCAATGACCTAGAAGCTACCTCGCTTCATACTATTCTAGATTTTAGCCATGGAAGATGGTACCTTTCCTGCACTGCTTAAGACGCTCTCAGATCCATCTGAAGAGGTTTGGTGGGGCACATTACTGTCTTCCAGCCATCTGAAGCTTTGCTTTCTAGGTGATCAAACATGACTTGCAGCTTCTTGCACAGATCTCTTCTAGTTCGGAGGAGAGTTACTTCCGGGTTTTCATGATGAATCTCCTCGAGCTATTCAGCACAGACAGGAAATTGCTAGAAGCACGGGGAAGTTTGATTATTCGGCAGCTTTGCTTGAATCTCAATACTGAACGGATATATCGTACATTTGCAGAAATTCTAGAGAAAGAAGAGGTACCGCCATGGTCTTTGAAACTCTGATTTCATTCACTGATGAACTACAGGATCTGGAATTTGCGAGTGATATCGTTCAGAAGCTGAATACGATCCTTGTTACCTCACCGGAACTAGCTGAGTTCAGGAAACGACTGAAAAGTTTAGAAACGCGGGTGCGTGCTTCCGCCTGAGTGGTTAATTGATGCTGATTGGATTCATGTTCTCCAGCAAGACGGACAAGCGCTGTTCACAATACTTTACCGGTCATGGTGTCACAATGCAGTCTCTGTATTCTCACTCTGTTTATTAGCGCAAGCATATGAACATGCCTCTAACCTTTTATCAATATTGTATGACAAACTCATTTATGTTTTCTTCAAACCAACTCACTGATGCATAGTGCGGATCTCGAAATGACTGTGGCCATGTTGGTGCAAATCGATAAACTGGTCCAGCTGATCGAGTCTCCGGTGTTCACATGTAACCTTTTTGCTCTCTCCAATTGGCGTTGTCTGATGTGTAGCAACCGAAGATCTCCGTCTCCAACTCCTCGAGCCCGAACGATATCCTTACTTGTTCAAGTGTCTATATGGTCTGCTCATGTTGCTGCCACAAAGCAGTGCATTTGTATCTCTTCGCAATCGCCTCAACGCAGTCAACTCTGCCGGTTTCCTACACATTGCACCCAAATCGTACGTCCTCTAGATGACACGCTTCCTTACCCTTAATGTAACCCTGACCTCCCAGGAACGTCCCGTTGATATCCACGCGCTCTAAGATTGGACAGAGTGAAATAAAATGGCAAGATCTGCTCGGTCATTTTCGCGCCGTCCAAGCAAAACACGAGAAAGCTCGTCGACAAGCCCTCGGAACGGACAGCCTGCCGTTTGCTGGGTTCGAGACCAAGATGACTGACCCTTCGTCGTCGAAACCTACTGAGAGTGGGGGTGAGAGTGGGAGTGGGAGCGTACTTGGGGCTTCCGTGCGACGGCGTGCGACGGGTGCTGATCCGACGCCCTTGACGGGGGCGGCGGTATCAGGACGACCTGCGTTGTCACCATTGAATCCGAGAGCGAGACAGAATGGATTGTTGTCGGCGGCGATGATGGGACAGGGGACGCAGTCGTTTCCGGGGTCTGTGATGGGTCCAACGGACGGGTCGTCGCTGGCGATGCAACAGAAGCAACGACGGACGGGGCTGCCGATGGCGTTGGGTTCGCGAAAGAGTTGAGTGGTGGTGGGTTTGTTTTAGTTGCGGATTAACAAGGGGTCTTTTTTCATCTTCTTCATGTTGCCATTTTATATGTTTGCTGGGACGAGTTTTCACACTGTACATGGGCGTGCGAGCGACGGTCGTTATATTATGTGTCATCAGATCTACACGGATCAGTTACTCTGGGAAAGAATTGCATCATAACACCTCGGGTTGGGGATGCGTTGGTGATTGTCCCCGAGGCGGAAACTTTATTTGACGATCATCGCCCCCCTCAGCCTCGATGCCGACAAGTCACTATCACTAATACCTGGGTTTTGGTCGTTCCAGTTATCCAGTCATTGATCTGGTTCTGCGACATGCACGGTGGTAAAGTAATAGGCTTGTGCGACACACAAAGAACAGCTTCACATTCGTGCCTTGGCAGGTACTACCAGGTTCGACCGAATAATCGATATATCGTCGTCGGTAAGCCCACAGAAATTCTTCACGTAATGTTCCACACCGCCATACTTGTCCCTGAAGAGACCCAGCGTTGCTTGCATTGTCTCATATCTGATCCACGAGCAGCAGTGAGGTCATGAGCACGAAAGAGGGACATTGATTGTACGTACCGAGAGGTAAGCATCCGGAGTGCAAGGTCAGAGTTAGCGGCGAACAATGGCTCTTTCAAGAGTCGTCTGAGGACCCTTTCGCGATCTGGTTCGCGGCCTATTCGGGTTAAAGAGTAATCTTGGCAGACGAAATGGTCCTCCACGCCTGCAAGCTATTGGGGGAGTAAGCAGTGACAATGTTACTTCATTGGGCCAGCGTACTTTGAACAGAATGGCAGCAACGATGCCGGTGCGATCTTTTCCCGCTGGAATGACATTCTGTCAAGGAGAAGCGCCACACGATGAGATGCGAAAGCAGACCTGTGCAGTGAAATAGAAATGCGGCGTTTGGCCGATCGCGAACGTGTCGAAGAATAGTACCAAATGCGCAACCACCGTGATCTAGTATTTGAGAGTATAACTTCATAAATGCCTGGAAAAGTGCTCAGCAGCGTTCGGTTTCATGCGTGGCAGTCGCCGCTATACCTCCGTAGTACCGCTCGCGTACAGCTCAAATTTTCTACCGAAATAAGGGTGAGCATCGAGTATCGAGTCATTGGCGCCAACGCACCTCGCCATGCTTTCTGGACTGTAATCTTCGTTTGTAAAGACCGGCGTGCGTAATACTTGCACACCTTCGATAGTGGGTATTGGACTGGAGTATTTCTGCATCTCCGGATCGGATCGAAGATCAAATACAGTAGTAATCCCGAGCGCCCTCATCTGTTGAATGCCTGGTATACATGACGTCAGAAGGTGTGACGACCCTGGCGAGAATAGTATGGAAGCTAGAAATACCTTCTTCCGTGATATTGGAGACTTCCGCACCGCGAAAGGCATAGCCGGGTTTCGTCATGAGATTGAGTGTGGTTGTGGGGTAGGACCCTAGATCGCGGACGTTGCAAACGCCATATATTTGCACAAACGGGGGTCTCGAGAGGACGCCGGCGACATATGTAGGGTCCAGTGCTTCCAGTGAGTTGTCCGTTGCGGTCATAATGAGCAACGAAAGGAAAATGGATAACGGCGTAATTATATGAGTTCGAGTTCGGGTCGGTCATAATACGCGCTGGACACGTGATGCTATTATTAGACAATCGTTTAGGGCAAGTAGTCTCGCGCCAGAGTCTTGGCGCGTCTCCTTGACTTTCGATATCTACGACCGGCAGAGAAAGACGATGAACATGGACGGTTTGTCGTCGCCACCAGCACCGAGGTCGTCGTTGCCGCCAAGCAGCGCGCCAAATCCAACAGCGTCGTCCACCGGTACCCCAAGATCAGCCAGACGGCCAGCAACGGATGCGCTGGCGTTTGGCAACAGCGAAGCACGGGAAGCTCAGGGAGAAGATGAGACAGGCACAAGGCCCAGACGGAGACCGAGAAACCAGCCAGGTGGCGACGTTCCAATGGTCAGGGACGCGGTAGGCGAGAGCGTATGCGAAAGTTTTGAAACGTTTTTGAAAACGTAGGTGGTGATTGAGTGGACGTGTTCCCGTATCTCACCGCGTCGTGATCTAGTTTTACTGAAGATGTCGCTCTACCATCTACGCCTGCCTCTGATGGCGGCTTACCCGAAGTGGCGGATGGAGAGCTGGTGTATATCCAACAGATCCACACCATGCGGGAATATGAAATCACGACGCTCTACGTGGATTACGGTCATCTTTTGCAAAGAGACGACGTCCTTGCGGACGCAATCCAGAAGCAATACTACAGATTCCTCCCATACCTGCGTCGCGCGCTTCACAACTTGGTCGCAGAGTATGAGCCCGAGTATCTCAAGATAAATCCAACTGCCGCCACCACGGACTCTTCGAACCTCCAATCCCGCGAATTCAACATTGCATTCTATCACCTTCCGTTGGTCTCTGGCATCCGGGATCTCCGCACAGATAAAATCGGTTCGCTGATGAGTATCAGTGGCACAGTGACGAGAACAAGTGAAGTCAGGCCTGAGCTGCTGTACGGAAGTTTTATTTGCGAAGTTTGTGGTGGTCTCGTCAATGAGATAGAACAACAATTCAAGTACACCGAGGTATAATCTCAACATTCATGTGGCTGATGTCTTCCTAACAACCCGACGTACAGCCTAATTTGTGTCCCAACCCAACCTGCGGTAACCGCACTGCATGGCAGCTTCAAATCGATACTTCTAAATTTACGGATTGGCAAAAGGTTCGTATTCAAGAAAATCCTTCCGAGATACCAACTGGTTCTATGCCCCGGTCTCTTGATGTCATCCTTCGGTCCGAGCTCGTTGAACGGGCAAAAGCTGGAGATAAATGTGTGTTTACAGGAACATTCATCGTCGTGCCTGACGTCAGCCAACTTGGATTACCCGGTGGAAACAAGGCGGAGCTTATGCGCGAGGCGAGCAAAAGCGGGGCGAATGCTACAACGGGAGGTGTTAGCAGTGGTGTAACGGGCCTGAAGAGTCTTGGCGTGCGGGACCTGCAGTATAAAACAGCCTTCTTGGCATGCATGGTACACGATGCTGATGGCAGAGTAAGTCACGTATGCGTATATGTGTATCAACGCCACGATCAATTTGGTTACAGGGTGGTACCAATGTTCGTGGTGAAGAAGAAGACGGTGAGGAAGATGGACAAGCCTTCCTCAGATCACTAACCGAGCCGGAATTTGATGAACTCAAGAGCATGATCGACTCGGACCACATCTATTCACGCCTGGTGGAGAGCATAGCGCCAACAGTCTATGGCCATGAAATCGTCAAGAAGGGGCTGTTACTGCAATTGATGGGCGGTGTACACAAGCAAACCGCCGAAGGGATGCACTTGCGTGGTGACATCAACATTTGCATCGTTGGAGATCCGTCGACGTCAAAGTCGCAGTTCCTAAAGTGCGTGTTAATTCCCTTCCAACTCACAGCGCAAACTAACCAGGTATCTGCCAGATATATCTGTTCCTTCCTACCTCGCGCAGTCTACACCTCTGGAAAGGCATCCTCTGCTGCTGGTCTCACTGCAGCAGTCGTGAAGGACGAAGAAACAGGTGACTTTACCATCGAGGCTGGTGCCCTGATGCTAGCAGATAACGGTATATGCGCCATTGACGAGTTCGACAAGATGGATATCTCGGATCAAGTGGCCATCCACGAAG
Organism: Butyriboletus loyo; assembly: GCA_038093515.1. NCBI lineage: Eukaryota > Fungi > Basidiomycota > Agaricomycetes > Boletales > Boletaceae > Butyriboletus > Butyriboletus loyo. Next base: position 28,949 of record JBBPSI010000023.1, on the reverse strand, counting down.
CCATGGAACAGCAAACGATATCTATAGCCAAAGCTGGTATTCATGCTACACTTAATGCCCGTACGTCGATTCTGGCTGCTGCGAATCCTATCAGTGGACGATACGACCGGAAGAAAACGCTCAGGGCAAACGTTGCTATGAGTGCGCCGATCATGAGTAGATTCGATCTATTCTTTGTGGTCCTTGATGAATGCGATGAGAGGACGGATCTGAACATTGCCAAACATATCGTTAATGTCCATCGTTTCCAAGATGAAGCTATCAATCCGGAATTCAGCACGGAGGCATTGCAGCGTTATATCCGCTATGCAAGAACATTCAGTCCCAAGGCAAGGATACAACTTCCTGAGTCTGCAGGATTTGCTGACCCCTCATAGCTCACACCCGAAGCAGCGGATGTTTTGGTTGAAAAGTACAGAATCTTGCGGCAAGATGACGCCACAGGCGTAGGTCGAAACTCATATCGGATTACTGTCCGACAGCTTGAAAGTATGATTCGACTCAGCGAAGCGATTGCCCGCGCGAATTGTACGGCTGAGATAACACCCGCATTCGTGCGCGAAGCATACACACTCTTGCGGCAATCCATCATCCACGTCGAACAGGACGATATCGACTTCGACGAAGAGGAGCTCGAGGGCGAACGCGGTGCTAACGTGAATGCGACGCAGGCTGCGAACGGACTTGACGAGAGCCAGGACGTGGAAATGTCATCGGCTGAGATCGAGGCGATGGATGCGGCAGAGGAGAGCTCGTTAGGATTGAATCGGGTGGCGACAAGCAGTGGTGGTGGACCGTCGTCGACGTCGCAGGCAGGGAGCGCCTTCCCAGAAGCATCTGCCCCTGCCCCGCCTCAGCCGAGACGACGAATGATTATCACTCACGACAAATATATGACATTGCAAAGTCTCGTGGTGCTGCATATATCAGCAACGGAACGAGAGACCGGACAAGGAATTGACAGGGACGAGCTTATCGACTGGTACCTTGAACTCAAGGAATCAGAGATACAGGACGTCGAAGGGCTGGAGTACGAAAAGGAGCTGATCATGAAGCTTTTAAGGAAGTTGGTTAAGGTATGGAAGTTTAGCTTGGTGATACCAGGCTCACCTTGACCTAAATAAATTGCTTCATTGCAGGATAAGTTCCTTCTGGAAGTTCGTGGGGACGTGCAAGATTCTCTGCCAGAGTCCGCCAGCGATGGAACGGTGCAACAGCCTTCCTCCTCGGGGCAGGCAGGAGAGAATGATCGTGTGTACTACATGGTTCATCCTTCGGTGGACACAGAAGGGGAATCTTCCCATCCATGATCTTGGGTCTGCTAATGTTGGATAGTCGTCGTTGATCTGCGCGCGTGTTGTTTTGTTGCTGTATCTCGTGTATTTGCTATGACAGTGTACTGTGTAACTTTGCCTGAACAGTTCCCGCGCCGGTTGGACACCACCGTAACTTGGAGCGCAGGGTAGATCAGCCATTTGCCGAGCTGCACTGCGAGGCCAATCAAGTAAGTGTTGGACACCGATCTCAATGTGGCGTAGCGGGTCGTTCCACTGGCACCAGCGAACACTCGAAGCCCTCGGAAAGAATGACCACAAACGATTTTGATTCCCTAACGGTTCCGGTGCTACTACTAGACGGCAGTTTGCAATACCCGTCTATATCAGCAGATACCACAGCCCAAGATCTTCTCGAAACCCTAATACAGCTGGACGAGGTCAAGCGTACGGTGCTCGACGTCGCACCCTCCGCCTGGGAACTCCAACGCGTACGGAGGGAAAAACCAGGTCGCTTGTGGGACGAAACAGAGCTACTTACTCTCGGCGACGGTAAGGACTCGGTAGATATCCGATGCGTGCCGATATTTACGTCCAGGGCGTGCTCCCGTAATCCAGGCATCCTTGAATCAACGTCGCTAATCGCCCCACTATTGAACAAGTCCAACTCAGATTATGCGGATTCGTCTCTGAAGCAATTCTCCGCATTCCCGCTGACCTCCCAGCCGCATTCACCTGTGTTGCAGCTTGTCGCCCGGCATCCTCTCCACTCGCTATCGCTTTCCTTTTTGCGCATACCTGAGATCGAGGATGGTTTCGAGTGGACCGTATTTTTTGGCAAAGACGCCACTGTCGAAGACGTCATCAATAATATTGTTCAAGAGCTTGGTTTACTCAAGGTACTTCCTTCTTCCCGTGGAGGAGGACGATTCGAGTATGTACTCGAGGTGCTTTCCGGAAACCAAGGTGCGCAATTGATTGACCCTTCGGGGTGTCTCAACGAGGGTGATAATGCTAATTTCCATGATAAGCTATACAACTCTCCGAGTCCACGCTCATGGTCGATACTCTGAGGTCTTCCGAGCATCCACCTGCCATTCGATTCTGCATTCCGGATCAATGGTTCCGTCGCAAACCGCGTTTCTCTTCTACCCAATCACGTTCCACCACCGAAACCACTTCGCGAACAGAAACTGACAGCTCTGCGGACGAGGGAGGGGAAGGTACCGCAAAGCAGAGCAAATCCAGCGCTGGGTCTTCTAAACCTTTCTCGGCCACTCCCGCGCCGGGGTCACCTGAGTGGCGAGGCTCTGTCGCTCAAAGTCGCCTCGCAAGCCTATTGGCTGGTTGGTCTCAGCCTACACCTGCGACGAGTTCTGCGGTCATCGCAACCCCCGTCGGTAATAGGAAGAGCGTCAGTGAACCTTTGCTGGTTCAACAGAATACGGGAGGAAGTTTTTCCATAACAGAAAGTGTCAGCTTGGGTGAATTCGACTCGGAAGAGTTTGAGCGTTGTATAGTAAGTGGTGTTCATTCATTTTAAAAAGAATGCTGAGAACTTGTTTCTAGGATCTGGTAGGGGTCAAGGGCGAGGCGAGGGCAAATGTACATTCCTTGTCACCAGAGAAGAAACGACAACTTATCGAGCAATTACGAGGAAAAATTGGCAAGACCACTTCAGCTAGCTCTCTAGCTTCTCCGGCCTCTGTAACTTATGGACCTTCTAGCGGAAGTCCACTTCTCCCTCGGCTTGTTCCACAGTTCAGTGGCGATTCGGGCTTCTTCAAACGAATCTCCGCGTTTCCGACATGGGGCTCGACAACTTCCCCTCTACCTCCGAGTGTCAATGCTAAGAGTCGCTCGAGCGGCGAATTTGCGACAGGCTCTAGATTCTCTATTTCTTCAGGCAACGTAGAAGAAGGCGCGCAGATCATACAGCCACAGTCCACTGGAAGCATGTTTAGCACTTGGTGGGCAGCTTTGGGGGGTGAGGCAACCACAGATAACGAGCACTCGATGTCCGCTCGTGCCTATGTGGATGGCATACGCAAGTCACGGGACGCGGACTCGAAGCTCGCGAAACACCTTATCTCGTTGCGAGTGCATTTGTCTACCGCCAAGCTGCCCTGGATCGAGACTTTCATAGCTGAAGAAGGTATCATTGCTATTAGCGGTTTGCTTTCTTCATTGGTTGGGAAGGGCGGGAAGAGAAAGGCTGTTACTGAAAGTGAAAATAGCGTTCTCTTGGAGGTGATCAGGTCACTGAGAGTCCTTTTGAATACCGAGGTACGTCATCGAAATAGATTCGACTATAATGTGGAGAGTCGAATGGCCTCCCGGTAGCCCGGATTTGACGCTGTCCTTTTATCTCCAACTATCGTCACGCACATTGCGTATTCTCTGCATGGGACGTCTCTCAAAATCAGAACGCTGGCTGCGGAGCTTCTCGCAGCGATATGCATGGTTTCGTTTGACGAAGGTCATCGTGCCGTTTTGGCCGCCTTATCGGAGTATCGGATCGCATATAATGAGCTCTTCCGGCTTCAGTCATTGGTATCCGCCCTCAAGATACCAGACTCTGCGGAGTTCACTGTACCGGGGGTGACGTTTCCTATGGAAGATGAGGGGATATGGGAAGCTAGGACGGCATATATGGCGCTCATCAATGCCCTGACCAATTGTCCCCACATGCTAGAGGAAAGGATTGTGCTGCGAGACGAGTTCAGTCGACGAGGTCTCAATGAAGTGGTTGCAGTACGTCGTGGTCCTGTCTTGATGTCCTTGGTGTGGTGTCTGACGTCTCTGCTAGGCACTCCGATACATTAAACCTCCGGATTCGCTGCTCAAGCAACTGGATATGTATACGGAGGAGAAATATGAGGACGAAGAAGATTTTCGTGAACGGGCACGGAAGGCGGTGCAGCATAGTCGTAGGCAATCAATGGAAGCATCGGAGCCGAGCGTTTCGTTCGATGAGATCATGCAAGCTGCTCAGTTGCTCGAGGCTGGAGGCACCCTGGAGAGCATCCTTCACAAACTCAATACCGTTTTCCAGGGCATTTCTGACCCGTTAGTCTCTACGTCTCTCCTACCGACTTTGGGTCTGATGGTGCTTTAGGTTGTTCAAGAGTGGGACCCTCTCCGTCATGGATGAACTCGTTGGAGGCGTTGCTGCGATAGAGGACTCGTATGCTTTTTTGCATCGGTGACGCTGATGAAGAACTGACACAGAGTACCTAGCGAGCAAGCATGGTCGACCTTCTTGCAGACCCTGGTCACATCAGTGCAACGACTCTCCGGGAGAAAGCTTCCCATCGGAAACACCAAGACGTTGGAAGAAGAGGCCCAGAAGTTGCGCAATCAAGTGGAAGACCTTACTCGAGAGGTTTGCCTCGTCCATTCCTCCCATACATCATCTCACTGCTTACGCAGAATGCGATGTCGAAGACCGGCAACGGCCGTCGTCATCTCCAGGAAGACTCCGTCATATATGTCGGAAACGATTCGTTACCCGTGCCTACACCTGCACCGACGCCGTCTCCACAGTCGAAAGCCAATATGGGTTCCAAGGCTGGGAATGAGGTATGTTGACTCCAATTTCAACGCACTGGTTCTCGTGGATGATTTACCACATGTTTCTGCAGATGATCAATGGATTGATGCAAAGGCTGACACAGAAGGAGAAAGAAGTCATTCAACTCTTGGGCGAAATAGACCGACTGAAGATTCAGCATTCGGCCGAGCCATATGATTCCGTGAGCTAACTCAATTTCTTTGTGCCGTTGGGCTGGAAAATGATAACCATATCCGAATCTAGGATGACCGGGCCAGGAAGGAACGTGACAAGGTAAAAATGAATACACTCGACGAAGAAATCACAACGCTTAAAGAAAGGGTGGGTGAAAGTGGAATCAGTTTCGTCCTCGCGCTCAAACGTTTCGGAACCAGATTGGTGAGATGGATAACTCGCTTTCTAATAAAGACAATGAGATAGCATACATCAAGCGTGCACTCGAGTCGGTGTATTCTCGTTTTTACCACAAGGAAGACGAAATGAGAGATGGCATGGACGTCCAATTGATCGCCAGTCGAACTCTCATCAAGATATCCGAGAAAGAGCAGGAGGTTGTCGCGCTCAAAGTTGAGGCCCAAGCACTCAAGCAGACCTTGGCTGGGTGGTCCAAGGAGCAAGAGTTCAAAGTTAACAATCCACCCCCACCGCCCCCTCCAGCGGATTGTAAAATGGTTACGGTATCAAAGGGTAATAAGATCGAACCACCTACGACGATGGAAACTGTAGATTCTCCTGAAGAGACACCGCCTCCACCGCCTCTTCCCCCAGGTCCCGCTCTACCTGGATCTTCGCTCAAGTCCTCGCAGGGCATGTTATCGTTGGATTCTCTGTCATTGCCTCCACTCCCGCCCCCGCCTCCGCCTCCGCCTCCGCCGCCACCGACCTCCCCGATGTTTGGAAGTGATGTTCCACTTCCACCTCCACCTCCGCTCCTGGCACCACCGCCTATCACTGATAATGACGCACCGCCTCCCCCGCCTCCCCCGCCTCTTCCTGGTGGCAAGGTACCTCCACCTCCCCCACTACCCGGATCCGCGATGCCCAACCGAAGCAGGCCAAAACAATCCAGCCCACGTTTAAAGCCCTTCTTCTGGAACAAATTAGACAACAATTCTATTGGCTCGACAGTGTGGTCAGAGCCGTCGCTAGTTTCTGAATTTAGAATGGATGATCTGGAAGCTACTTTTACGATCGACGCTACACCTCAAACTCCGTCGCGGATGGCCAGTTCCACCGGAAAGCAGAACGTCACCACGCTTTTGGAGACTACGAGGGCGAATAATATTGGTAGGGTATATTTGAACTAATGTCGGCTGTCGTACTCATTCATCCGGTGGCAGCCATTATGCTGTCTCGCTTCAAGATCGGGTATTCTGCCATCCGACAAGCCCTTCTTGACCTCAACGATTCTATACTATCGATAGATGAGCTAAAGGCAATCAGTAAACAGCTGCCGACCGCCGAAGAAGTTCGTGAATCTCTTCTCGCATTTCTAAAATTTATTTGACCGACGTTCGTGACCCCAGATGACACGAATCAAGGATTTTGGAGACGTCACGAAACTCGCAAAAGCTGATCAGTTCATCCATGAGGTCTACAGCCACTGTTCCTTGTCATGGGACAGTCGACTGAAGTTTTCCTAGATTATGCCTATCCCCAGGCTTTCGCAAAGATTGGAATGCATGATATTCCGTCAGAGATTTGAGCTAGACGTGGAAGAGATCCGCCCTGACCTAAAGATTGTGCGAGACGCTTGTCGAGAGCTCCGAACTTCCCGACTATTCAAAAAGACGCTACAGGTGATATGTGTAAATTCCGTATTCGCAGAAAGATCTGACGACTCGTCAGGCTATACTCGCCGTTGGAAATAGGCTGAATGGTTCGTCTTTCCGTGGTAGTGCTCGGGGCTTCCGCCTAGAAGCACTGCTCAAGGTAACTCCGAGTTGCAGATTTGGTCAAAAATCCTATTAAAACGATTACAGATGAAGGAAACAAAGACCGCGAAAGCGACGTCCGACTGTCCGAGTTTGCTTCATTACGTCGCTCGGGTGTTGATTCGCACAGAGCCCAAGTTGACGCTCTTCATTGAGGAGCTGCCCAGCCTGGAGCCCGCCGCTCGTGGTGAGCCTTGTCTTCTGTAGGCACCTCAAATGGATAATCCAGGGCTAACGCTTCTCCAAGTTTCCTTCCAATTTGTTTCACAGGCCGTCCAGTCCGCAATCGCATCTCGCGCAAATGTTGAAGCAGAGATACAATTGATGAAGCAGCTTAGGCATCCCTCGGCGAACGACCAGTTCATCACAGTGATGCAAGTAAGTCGTATCTTTCCTTTATTTTCGTCCTCACCGTCCGCTGACCTCGCGTAGCACTTCATAGCACAAGTTTCTGGTTCCGTCGAGGCGCTGGGGGAGGCGAGGGCATCTGTGGAGAACGATCTACGTTCTTTATTTAGCTATTACGGAGAGTCATTCGATTCTCCAGACAGCCTAAAGCCAGAAGATTTTTTCGGCATGATATGCTCTTTCTCGTCATCACTTCAGGTATGTTTGGCTTGAGTACCTGGGTTGCGTATTTTTCACAGGATCGTTTGTTTGCAGAAAGCTGCCTTCGACGTCGCACCACGTACACCGACCCTACCGCCACCTTCGGATGACAAGCAGGAGGTGAGAGTTCTTTGCTCGCGGAGAAGGTACCTATCTCAACTCTGTCGATCCAGGCCGTCAAGAGTACAGAGCAGACACCAAACGATCTACTTGCTCCTCCTCCTAGGCATGAATACCAGCGGTCGTTTGGTCGTGGTGATCTTGATGAGGCGCTGCGCACCTTGAAAGGCGGACAGACCAGAAGACAGCGCAGCATACCCGTGAATAAAGTATTCGTCGACGGCCGACAGGATGGACGGACAGAATCACAAGCTGCGACGCAATGACCAAACGTTCTATTAATGCAATATTGCAATACGTTTTCATTCACCATCATCGCGTTTACTCCGATATGTACCTCGTATATCTGTTCTTTTTCGTGGGACTATCTGTGCTGGGATGTTGTATCGTAATGGCCTCTAAATAATGGAGATCATGAATGAAAGCCAAGTCGAAGACAAGGGACTGCCGCACCATCACCGGGTGTTCAGGGGGGATACCATATCACATCGGTTGATGCAATCCAAGAGGATGTTGAAAAATGTCTCTACCTAGAGAATGGTTAGCAATACGATGACACGATGATCAAGGAGAGGGACCTCGAGCGACTCCAACACCACACAGTTTTTTCCGTTGGGCCCCCAGGTATCATCATATGTTCTATAGCTTAATGTATCCACAATGGTTGCTCCTGTGGTATGCTCTCCCCGAGTCTCCACGTCGACATGGAAGCGTCTACCTTGGAATATAAGAGGGTTGGAGACATATGCGATCGTGAGTGCATCATGGAGTGGAGGACCATCGTCGAAGCCAAATACTTCTCGATACGTAGCACCGAAATACATGACAAGCGAAGATAACATCTTCCTGAGGTTGGTCCCCGGTGAGGGGAGTGGCGTGTTGTGATCGTACTGGTGGGGCGATCCACACAGACGTGCATGGATGTCCTGGTTCACGATGGCGGTGTGGGTGACATTGATCGGCAGCATGACCGTCTTTAGTGGGTTATTGACCACTATCTGTGCTGCCTCGGCTACATATATGAAAAGATGATCGAGGTCATGGTATCAGATCACGGAGATGGTGGATGGTGTGCTTACGATCGCAGAGGATGTTGTACTCTGGGAATCATACCACCGATAAACGAGAATGTCGAAGAACGTCATTAGGCTTGTCGCTCACCTGCCGCAGGTGTGATATTACCAAAACCGTTGCCTCCGCCCATGAACACAAACTGTTCCACACCATCCAAAAGCTCTGGATGCGCAGAGATGAACACGGCAATATTTGTCATTGGACCACTCGAAACGAAGGTGACTTTGCGACCATCACCCTCGTTCCAAGTCTCCTTGACAGCGTTCGTCATGCCCTGTAGCGCAGAGATGGGTTTGCCGTCGTCACTGCGTGCAAGGCGTGCTTGCACTTCAGGACTATCTGGGGAAGAGAGTCCGACGACGCCTGCGAGCCCATCTTCGCCGTGTATCTCGGGACAGTGCTTCGGGGCGCTTCTTGATAGTGGTCTCGCCGCACCGGGATAGACCTTGACATGTGCGGGAGCTGCGAACGCGTGGAGGCATCTGGCCGCATTGATCGCGGTCCAGTGCACGGTAGTGTTTCCGTGAACCTACCGTAATCGTCTTTCGCCGGTGACGGTGCGAGAGGGGTTGTGTGGACTCACGGTGGACACTCCGAGGAGATCTATATTATCGAGGTGTATCGCCAATAAGATCGCGGTCGCGTCGTCATGGCCCTAGAATAATACAAGTCATGCGACTTCTTAGTATTATTGCGGGCGTTGATGACATACGGGATCAACATCTAGCCACACAGGAATTCCTTTCGCCATAGATCTAATTTATCGCTCTTGGTCAGCCTGTCGTGTATCTCATACGTGCGTGGTATCAATAATCACTCAGTGAATGATGAACGACTCGATGACAGAATTTCCAAGTAGCTGTTGGATATGTGAGATAGATAGATACTTGGATAGATGTTATGTGTACTGACTCATGTTGGTTCTCTCCGGGAATTCTACTTGATGGAGTAGAATTCCGAATCTCCGACGCCCCGAAGCCGTTGCTGACTCAACACCTTCTGATTCTAACATGTACAAACATGATACTCGTCCATCGCAACATTCCGGAATCCTCTGTACCCTTATCAGCCTGTCACACTATCACGTTCTCTGATGTCTACTCTGCCCCCCACGGTCAGTAATGAAGATGAAATACAGGCCCCGCAACGTCCACCTTCTCCCCCATTCCACGTAACATTTGCAGCAAGGGGTCTTCATGTACGCCAAGTCCCATCGTTAACTGGCACGCGTCCTACACTACTTCCTTGCAGGCACAAAACTTCCCCGCACATAAACCACGCGACCTTCGAATATCCTCTCCACAAGCTATGACTCACGTCGCATGGAGCTGTGATGGTAAGCGACTCGCGGCGGTGGGCATCGACAAGGTCACCAGAATGTGGGCCCCAGAGACAAGCGTGAGTGTACGCGTGTTGTATTATGCATTATTTTCACTCACGCCGTGCCCAGATGGAGTACAGAGCCGCAACCCATTTCTCGGGAGGTCATTCTGACGATGTCGACTACGTATCGTGGAACCCAACCCACCCCGAATTATTCTGTACGTCCAGTCAGAGGGACAGGCGAATCGTTTTTTGGGATGCACGACGTAAGGACATTATCCATTTCAATCCTCACACTGACGACTCGCTTCAAGAAAGTCGCCACGTACAACAGATCCAATTAAAAGTATCCCCAGTGCAGACGAACTATGCTCCAGATGGGAAATCTATGTTATATACATCTGCAGGACATCAGTTGTTCTTCCTAACGTACGGAAAAGACAGTGAATCGACCAAGGATGTGTGGCAGATTTCGGATAAAGATGGGGTAAGCGATATCTGTTTCCATTCGAAATCTTCATCTCTCACGGTACGGCCATCAGACCATTGTTGCGTCGACTGCCATGTTTAACCATGTTGGAGATGGTATTATCTTGACACATCACTCTGAGCACACTCTCCGCATAATGGACTATCCATCATTAGCGCTACGAGAAAGTCCAGCCGCTCACGTCAGTGGTTGCGTCGCGGTGGCCCTGGATCCCCGAGGAAGGTTAATGAATCCCATCACGTTTGCTATGTAAACAAGATGTTGAGCTTTCCTTACAGGTACCTCGCTTCAGGCGGGTACGACTCGATAGTCAACATGTTTGACTTGAGCGAATGGATCTGCGCACGGACGATAACATCCTGCGAGTACGTAGTCGAGTGCGTCCCCCTCGGATAATAACTACATATTTCTATATAGAAACGCCATCAATGCCCTCAGCTTTTCTTTCGATGGCGAATATCTCGCGATAGCTAGCACTGGATCATACATTGATATCGTACGTGATTTCTCGTTCCTGTGTCTTGTACATTTCTGATCTCGCGACTTTGATCCAGTGCGCGACAGAGACGACTATGCCACTGCATCGTGTGCCGGCCCTTGCATCGTCACCGACAGTTACCTGGCATCCGTCGAAATACGTTTTTGCATACTGTGGGCAGACGAAGCAAAGAGAAGGAAGCCCTCCTCCAGTTGCTGTGATCAGCTTATTTGGAGGCGGTATATAATGTTCACAGCTGGTGTACTTCTCTTATATGGTTCGCTTTCCCGAACGTCGCATAGACCTTTACGGCGTTGTTGGATGTTGGGTGTTCGCTTGATAAAGGACTATCTCGTTCAAGAGTGATCTCGCGAGGACACATCTTAGTCCGGTCTCCCCCTTTCATAGTTGGCTCGAAGTATACGGTACGACATGAACAACGACCGAAAGAAAACAGGGCGACATGTGTCTATGCACTCATCCCCTCGATATTCCTATCGATCCCTACTAAATACGTGGATGTTGAAGACACCCATCTCCCCATATCAGCATACGATCAATATCCTTGGGGTGCGCAGGTCCTGCAGTTCTGCAAGACGAGGCTGCGCTACAATACGGTCCTCCGTGTTAATCTTCCAAGACGTCTATTCGGATGAGCAACCAGAATCTGCGCGACAAAAGGCTCCCGAACACGCTTTAGAGCTCGGCGCCCGAACAGAATATCGTCGTGTTTAGATTGATGAAACGTGGAGGAAAGCCCTCGTTTCATTTACGATCTGCGCCGGCGCAACCTTTTCATGATCAAGAGCGAGATCGTGGGACTGCTGGATTTATCTTGTCAGCCTGTGATCCTTGTGATCATTTCAAAAGTCTGTGACTCGGACCTCTTCGACTGGCCATCTGTAAGGCGGGTGTGTGACGTTATTGCTTGACGGCTCTTACCACAGGCAGTTGGGAGCTGTCGATTAGAGAATGGCTACTAGCTAGTTGGATGAGGTCAAGGGTGAAAACACGTCGACTATACCCTAAACCAATACAGTCTCTGACTACCCCGACGTAGTAACAACTTGAAAAACAAAGGGGTGGCTTCACCTTAGTAATCTCGAACCAGCCTCTGCTGGAACCCTATCAGCAGAAGCTGGTTCGAGACCATGGCTTGCCTCAAATGCAGATCAGAATCGTGGAAACATGTTGTAGAGTTTCCGATGGACATGGGCTAACCATCCTGTGCGGTGTGGAGATAACGTGTAACTGCTGTGATTCCAGTAGCTTTATCATTGTAAACGTACCAATTTTCCCCGTTACGTCTCTAATTCGCTCATACAACGAGTGGAAACTCAGACACTCATACCTTTTGTTTATAAGCACATTGGAATAGGAACGCGTGCGCAAACCGAAAGGAGTGGTGTCTCTGCTCCGATGATACCGCCATCACAGGAGTTGATGACGCGGAAACGTGTGCGATACTGTTGATGGCTAAAACATTGAAGAACGTAAAGCGCTCCCGAAGTACTTACATACTTCAAATGGGTTCCTAATCCAGTCCAAATTAACTGGTTGCTAGTCTGTCATCGAGTGAAGGGACAGAATTAAGTCTTTGAGCAAACGGCAGATTGCAGCATCGCCTCGTGCCTTTGCTCCCCCATCACCACCATCGTACTCTACACGACAGTTTAGGACTTCTCATCTGTCCTATTCACTCTTCAAGTCTTTTTTCCCGCCCACCGCTCCCTTGGCTCCGTCTCATCGACAACTCAACGTTGTGCCTCACAGCATCTCTTCTTTGTGGTGAACTACGTTCTCTGTGTTTCGTCCCTGCTGCGAGGCTGGCCGCCCACCCTTCGCAGCTCACTTTGACCCCACAGGATCGTAGGACATCGGGAAGCACTGCGCGCTTTCGCCCATCTGCCGCATTATCATATCACTCAGTTCACCAGCATTCTTCGTCTGTCATCCTCATTCCTTAGCACTCCATATCTACAGTGAACCTCGAAGATAAACCAACCCCCATGACCCACCATGTAAATTAATTGAACAACCATGACTACGCCCCCCTAACTAACACCTCAAAAGTGGGTCACCTGAACTCACTGTACACTAGTAGGCTGGAGCAGACTCGATGCAGGCTCAGTCAGTTCTATTCGTACGACGATATCGGGGCAACGAGACCTCAGGCCCATCCACTTCAGCGGTCAGCGGTCTCATCAGATTCAAGCACAAGTACAACTTCAGAAGCGCAGAAAAAGTCTTGCACTACGGCTCGCGTTTTGTCCAGGAAAAAACCTTGATTTCATTTTCTTGCTACACGAGGAAGTCGCGTGCGAACGGCAACAAAGGAGCCGTTGGGAGAGACGATAGCTATTACAGTCGTGAAGAGGGGCGTCATTTGTGGGAAAGCTTCAGCACAGCAGGTCCAGGTGACTCACTGCGTGGCATAAGATGGGGAAACGTTTGGTGCTCGTGATGTGAACCCAAGAATATGCCGGGGATGCTGTGATGGATATATAGATGGTAAGCGAGAATATGCTGCGTATATAACGGCGAAACGATACTCACGATGCCCGTCCTCCATGGACCTCTCCAGGATACTGAATTCACTCTCGACGCGTCCGGAATAGCCGGCTTCTTTGGTGGTGAAGAGGCAATCTCAGCCATGGCCACCGTTCACTTATTCAAGGGTAGAAGGTGGCTAGGGTGGTACAACTCACCGGGGAGTTATACCATCGCGAAACGGTTTGGCCAACTCGCAACTGGACGCGTCTGGGATGGGCTATTCCCAGGCCGGATCGAGACGCCGGCATTGTCGTTTGGGCTCGATGGAAGGCAAGGACCGAGATATATCGCGCCTCTGTCTGGGACAGACATGCAGACCGGCCACCTTGGATACCTCGCGATTCAGGTGGCAATAGATAAGAAGGGTTCGATAGAGATCGGGAATAGGAGGACCACTCCAAGCACTGTCGCCTTCTTGGAACTAAAGGACGTCAAGTACGATGGAAATATTCCCCAGAAAGCCCTTTGGAACGCACTTTTCACGTTCATCCCTATTCTTATCAGCTTCCTTGGCTGCATCATGTGCGCTCTGGTCGCGGACTGGTACGCCTTCTCGATGATCCTGCTCGGTATGATATCCAGTGGGGTCGCCTGTCTAGTGATTGGCTCTGGAGAACTCTACCTCGATACCGTCAAGCCTGCAGAAGGCGCACCGGATGGTGACGGGATGCTTATAGGGGATAACACGGTGATCGTGGTGAAAGGAGTTGAAAAGGACGTCAACGCAATCACTAGAGGGAAATTTCTGCTAAAGATAGGTGGAGAACCCACATACAATTGCATCGGCTTGTCTTCCCTGCTCCTCCTCATCCAGTTCCTGCTCCAGCTTCTCCTCATCCCCCAAGGGTCGCTCTTTGGCCAAATCATGTTCCTTGGGACACTTGGAGTCTCATGGGTCTACAATTCATACTTCTCTTCATTGGAGAAGGAGAAGATTCAGGCGGAAGTCCTCTTCGGAAAGCTAGGCAGACCGAATATGCGTACATTCCGTCTTGGAACGAGGACGTCGACGGCTGTCTTTGCTTGCCTTCTCCTTTGCGATGGGTTGGAGAGTCCGTACAACGGCATGGATCTTGAAAAAATACTTCGGGATTTCATTCCGAATAACACGGAGGTGTGGCGACGGTGGAGGAACAAGGTGACTGGACAGATGAAAGGGAGCAGATCGCCCTCGACATCATTGACAAACCTGGAGCTCGATCAGGATGCCCGCTTAGGTCTCAAAGATAGCGAAATCGCCCTTTTCACCGCTCTGCTTAATGATGCGAAGTCGGCGTTCGAGGGCTATCATGAGCACTTTGTGCTGCCCCCATCCAGAGGCCCGGTACTCAAATATTGATACCATACGACGATTTTCATGCCATTCATGTCTGTTTTTCTGCTTGGAACATTTATTCCTTGGATACGTGATTTATGGTACTATATCCGGTCGGCGAAAGCCTAGTTCCATGAATATCAGTATCAGAGTCCCGAAAATCTCGTGCGTGAGTGACTCCGAGTCGTTTTTCGTTTCCACTACAAAGCTGTGATGGCGTGAATTCCACAAGTCTCATCAAGACCGTCAATGACAGTGTTAGTGTTAAGCTTGATGTAGCGAGCTATTGCTGTAGGTACAATAAGTAAACTGCTAACGAGCAAATACTGAATGGCATACCTTAGTCGTAGTAGCGAAACGACTGATGGATAAGTACGGGTCCTCCGATTATTGCAACATGAAGCAGATGTGTCCAGCTGCATTGTGTACCTGAGGATCGTGACAAGCCATGAGTGAAGAGGACCACGATGACCTCCAGATGAATGCAGTTCAAACAACCTATGGCGTGACTCAAGGCAGCATGGAGAAGATTGTCGCCGTTGTCTACGACATTGTTCACGCCCGCCCCATTTTCGATGAGAGACTGGCCATGGTGTATATCTGCTGCTGAATAGGCGGGGAATCACTTTTTTCCACAGCAAATAGGGTGTTCGAAGGAAGTGGAACGTTTCGCGAAAGGTGGCTCCACTCTCGACCAGGCAGCAGATCATTGGTGCTTTCTTGTGGTAGTGCCACGTGTCCGACACAGCGAACAAAGCAGGTCAAAAAAAAAGCACCGGAGCTGCAATCAAAAGAAGATGAAGTAAGATAGAGACATGCTCGTGCGCAGCTGCATTGTGGAGTGATTTTCCATGAGCATTGCACGGAAAAAGGTCCGACACAGCCCTCCTAGTCACCAGGCGGTAATGTTAGTCTGCCTGGTGATGAGGAAGTCGCGTGCAAACGGCAACTGAAGAAAATGAAGTTTATTACTGGGAAACGGCAGCCATTACAGTCGTGGATCCGGGAAGAGCTTATCTGCAGGGAAGTTGAGGCACCGGCGTGGAAGGCCTACAAGATCAAGGAGGACTCCATGGTATGAAATTTCATCCCACGCCCACGCGACGGCAGTTTCATTCACTCAGCCAGGGGTGCTACGACGGATATATCGACCAGCAAGCGGGCATTATATACTTGCTTTGGGCGTAATCTGCAACGGCAAATTAAAACGATACTCACGAGTCACGATGCCCGTCCTCGACAGACCTCTCCAAAATACTAAATTTACACTCGACGCGTCCGGAGTAGCTGGCTTCTTTGGTGGTGAAGAGGCAATCTCGGCCATGGCCACCGTTCACCTGTTCAAGGGTAGAAAGTGGCTAGGGTGGTACAACTCACCGGGAAGCTATACCATCGCGAAACGGTTCGGCCAACTCGCAGCTTCACGTTTCTGGGATGGGCTTTTCCCAGGTCCGAACGAGACGCCGGCATTGTCGTTTGGGCTCGACGGAAAAGTAGGACCAAAATATGTCGCGCCTCTGTCTGGAACAGAAATGCAGACCGGGCACCTTGGATACCTCACGATGCAAATGGCTAAAGACGAAAAGGCTTTAATACAAATTGCGGGAAGGGAAACCGCTCCAAGCAATGTCGCCTTCTTGGAACTAAAGGACGTCAAGTATGATGGAAGGGTTCCCCAGAGAGACGTTGGCAATGCACTTCTCGCGTTCGTACCTATCCAAATCAGCATCATTGGCTGCGTCATATGTGCTCTGGTTGCGGACTGGTACTCCTTCTCGATGATCCTGCTTGGTATGGTATCCAGTGGGGTCGCCTGTCTAGTGATTGGCTCTGGAGAACTCTACCTCGATACCGTCCGGGAGCCAGCACCGGGTGCACCACTGGGTGACGGAATGCTTATAGGGGATGACACGGTGATCGTGGTGAAAGGAGCTGAAAAGGATGTCAACGCGGTCACCAAAGGGAATTTTCTGGTGAAAATAGGCGGAGAACCCACATACAATTACATTGGCTTGTCTTCCCTGCTCCTCCTCGTCCAGTTCTTGCTCCAGCTTCTCCTCATCCCCCAAGGGTCGCTCTTTGGCCAAATCATGTTCCTTGGGACACTTGGAGTCTCATGGGTCTACAATTCGTACCTCTCTTCATTGGAGAAAGAGAAAATTCAAGCAAAAGTCCTCTTCGAAAAGCTAGGCAGACCGAATATGCGTACATTCCGTCTTGGAACGAGGACGACGATGACGGTCTTTGCTTGTCTTCTCCTTTGCGATGGGATGGAAAGTCCGTACGGCGGGATGAACCCTGGAAGCATCCTTCGGGATTTTACCCCGAATGACACGCAGGTGTGGCAGCGGTGGAGGAACAAGGTGACTCTACAGATAAAGGAGAGTAGGACATCCACGTCGTTTACATGCCTTGGGCTCGATCAGGATGACCGTTCACATCTCGGAGAGAGCGAAATCACCCTCCTCACCGCCCTGCTTGATGATGCAAAGTCCGCATTCGAGGGCTATCGCAAACACTTTGTGTCGACCTAACCAAAAATCACCGAACCCTCAGGCTTCAGTACTCACATACATGCTATACCGTTATAATCTGGACCCTCCACGACTTTCATGCCATTGCCGCTTGGAAAACGAACTGGCATTTCTTCCCTGGAGTTAGATCTGGACATCTAACGATACTTACCATACTGATAACCTTTTGCTGTATATCCAAATCTATAGAAACGTGCAAGACATGTTAGCCCCTATAAAGTCAATGTTGGCGTGGAATGGCTGTAGTCTGATGACTCGACACGGCACCCGGCCCTCCGCTGCTGAGTCGTACTGATTCCAAGTTTCCAAATGTTGAGCACGACGGTGGTCTGGCACCATGGCAATCTCCAGCCCAGGAGATGATTCATATTCAATCCTCGAGACGGGACAGTGTGACCAGCCAAAGTCCCCGAACAACTTCGGATCGACTCCTCTTGTACACGTACTGCATCATGATAAGATAGAGCGCTGCCTGCAATGACAAGGCTAATATGGAGCTTACTTCGTTACCCCAATGTCTACGGGATTGTGTTTCCATGCCACCGCGACCACTTTCGCATTGAACATCAGTGACACCCAGCGGGACCGTCTTATCTATTAATTCCAAAGCTTCAACTTACCACCCAATACGGCACGGACATATCGAGAACGCAATAACGGTAAGTCACCCCCTCGACCGAACCAATTCTCGTAGAAACCGTCTCGTCCGATCCCCAACCCGCCTTGGGCACGCCTGGGTGAACAAACCGTCAAGCAACTCCACTTCATCAATCGTCTTCTTCGGCATCTTATTCCGGACGATGCTCAATAAGGTGTTGCTGGAGACAATGTACACACGCCAGTCCAGGAGGAAATCGGCATCCTCCCGGTTAGTGCAAACACTTTCCCTCGTCTCCTCGATAAATCGTTTGCGCGCGGTATCGTACAGCTTGTTCCCATGATGTACCAAATGTGAGAGTCAGCGCTTCAGCTTTCGAATGGATAATATATGTGGAATGTTAAAGCGCCTGACGTTAGCAAGGATGTCATGGTGAAGCGATAATGCGAAGAAGGTAAAGATATAGAGGGCTTGATCGTTAAAGTACTGTCAGCCCTGAAGTTTGACCAGCGTTCCTTATGCAGATCGCGAGAGGCGTTAACGAGGATAGACGCGCTACTGCCGGGTGTGCCAGCGACTGCAAGGTGAAAACAACCCTCCTTGCACGCCTCTGCGCGAGCTTCACTAGCCTCGGCCTCGCAGCGCTGTTCATCAACAACACTTTGCGCTCCCCCCACCCCTTCCCTCATGGTTCCCATCTGCCCTTCCGCATCCTCACGCGTCCTTCGGGGGCGTTCGCGTTCCTCCTGAGCCTGCCGTGCAAGCTGTACAGCCTTATGGCCGCCTCGGTCAGCGAGCTTCCCTTTGCGTTGCGTATTGCGCTAGCGGCTAGTCTCATCCAAAAATGCCTTAGGCCGCCTCGCCTCATCCAGAAACCATTCTCCAATCGGAATCGCCTCATCCTGGCGCATCTTGACGCATCCGTGGTCTAGATCGGCCTTCCATTGGATCTAATCGGAGAGCCCTAGGGCCTCATTAATGACCTCTCCCTGAGATGCTTCTACTTGGTAGAAGTGGGCAACCGTGGGATCCTCGTTATCACAAACAGGACCTGTAAGTATTTGTTTGATCCATAACGCAGTCGTTACGTGCGCTGAAATTCTGTGAAGCAAAGCTGTCCGCGTCGATGATGGGGGTGGTGAAGATGTGCGTGCGTGCCCGGAACAACGAGGTGTGGTGTGAATGGGAGCTGTGGACGATAAGCGCTAGGGGAAGCTACGCTGCATCTCACAAGATCCCTCGATCCATGGGCTTTCGGCGTGCGTGCAAGAGGTTTCTGGATCAGAAATGCTGGTCCCAAGCAGGACGTTAGGGGCGTGTTAGGAATTATAGAAGTGTCTCGGAGGGCCGGATGACTGCAGATAACACCTCGAGGCTGATGGTGCCCATAGGTCAAACCCAGAGTGGAGAGACCGTGCATGCGTTTCCGATCTGAATGCCTCAAGGCTGTGTTTTATGAACGTTTGTGATTACGACTGCGGCGGGTCTCGAGGAAGTCGGTTGAAATAGAAGGTGTGGTGCAGATCACGTTTTCACTGTGTGGGGCGTAGATAGGAGCTGTTGTGATGAGCGACCAATCTGGGAAGCGCAGAACTACAATCACTGTGCAGCGCCAGTAGCAGAGTATCCTAGAAATCTATGGCGTCGGGGAAAGTTGCCTTCTGGGAGCGAAGGATGCATTAGTGAAACAGTTATTGGTCGGAACCACTGGTTAGCAGTCTGTAGCAGTCTGGAGCACTCGGCTACACTCGGTTAGCATCGGAAACCTGTTTTACTGATGTGTGGCTGGCCTGCACATAAGACATGTCCAATAGCCGCATCTGCAAGGAAGTCGGGAGAAAGAGATAAGTCTTTGATACACAGATACTAGTGCGTATACTGAGCTTTACGTTCAATTTCAATCAAGACTCAAAGGTAGTCATGCTCATGCAACGACTCCGTAGGAACGTCCTTCCTTTTTCGGAACAAAATGCAGCTTTGCCAATATCTACTACTACGCTGAAGGGGATCCTTCACCATCGCATTGATGGACGTATCCAACTTGCTCGCGTCCCACGCAGCCAAAATGTAAGCCCAAACCATAAAACCCCGTCATCGTTTCACCCATTCCAACCAGCCAATCCGTCACCGTCGAAAAAGACACCCCCCTCGACGTCGACGCCGGTTTCCTCGCCGTGACAGACCTGAACCCGATCGACGAAGAAAGCTACACGTACGTCCTCCCGTCTCCATATCCATATTCGTCCCGATTCACCCCCTCACCCTTGTTCTCCGATACACAGCACAAACCTCGAAGAATACCTCAAATCGACTGCACGTGACGGTATACAAACCCTCATCGCCGCCCTCTACACCCTACCCACTCACCCATCCCCCGACGGACCTCTCGCCCAACTTCCCCCACCAACAACACCCCTTCCCCGTGCCAAACCCCTCCCCAAACCCAAACCACCCACGAAATGGGAACGCTTTGCCGCATCCAAAGGCATCCAGAAAACCCGTCGTGAAAAGATGATCTGGGACGAGGAGAAACAAGAGTGGGTTCAACGGTGGGGACTGGACGGGAAGAACAAGGAAAAGGAGGATCAGTGGATACATGAGGTCAAGGCGAACGCCGGTGTGTATTTCATTTTTTATTCTCTTCTCTTCATTTTTTTAATTCATTTTTTCGTTTTCATGGGGTCCTGAAACGTTGGCAGCGGTGGACTTTGATCCCGTACAGGACGCCAGGAACGCACGCAAGGCGAGAGTAGCCAAGAACGAGCGCCAAAAATTACAAAATACCGCGCGTGCCCAAGCTGCACGAGAGGAACGCGAACAGCGAAAAGGCGACATTGACCGGGCGTTGACCTCGACCCGGATAAGCACGGCTAGTATGGGCAAGTTTGACAAGAAGCTGGAAGGGGATAAAAAGATGCGTGGTGTCAAGCGAAAGGTTGGTTGAAATTCGTCTGCAATGGGCGATTTATACTCAGGTTGTCTAGTTCGACGCCGCCGAAGCATCCGTGGAGAAAGAGAAACAGGCCTCTCTTGCTCTCCTATCAAATTTGGAAGGCGAGACCAAACGGGCCCGAAAAGAAAAAGGTGATGATACGCTCAACATTCGGAAAGCGATTAGGACAGTCAGTAGAGGCAAGGGCGGTGTTGCGTTGGGTCGAGAAACAGTTGGCGGGTCCAAAGGCAAACGAGGGGGAAAACGAGGGGGCAAACGATGATGTATTGATGTTGATACAGATCATTATGATCACTCACATCGTTGAGAGAGCACGTCCGTTTCGAATTGAAGTTCATACCAATGCTAGAGAGTACATATAAGAGTAACTTAACATACAAAAAGCATGGTACGAAATGCGGGTGATGCTACCAACCTACTTCTCCGCAGGCAGGTTATCCATGTTCGCCTTGCCATCTTTGATCCACTCTTCCTTAACCAACTTCTGCCGCTCAAGATAGTACAACCTATACACCAACTTGATTGTCCCTTCACTGACTCCTGCCACTGTACTGATGTCGCGTGCAGGCTTTGGTTTGCCCAACAATAGACACGTAAAGTATATCGCGCCACCCGCAATAGACACAGGGCTCCTCCCATCTGCGATTCCGTGCTGACGTGCGGCAATGATGATATCCGAGCAAATCGACTGCACGCTGACCGGTAAATCTAGATGATTGCAATACCGGACGAGGAGTGTCTCCGGGCCAGTCGACGGGCTATTGGCGTTGTTACTCTGTGCAGTGGCGCCGGGAGAGAGATTGAACGCTTGTTCGAGTGCCTTGTAGCACTGTCCAAGCGTCTTCTTTGACACGTGCGTCAGGTTACAAATCTCTCTAAATGTCCGGGGAACGTGGGCCTGGCGACAGGCGATAAAAATGCATGCAGCAATAACAGCCTCGAGGGGCTTTCCACGGAGAAGCTTTTCTTCGTCCGATCGTTTATAAAGCTGCTTGGCGATGTCGCTGATGGTTTTGGGTAACGAGAACTGATCGCACCAGCTTCCGATGTCGCGGAACGCAGTGAGGAGGTTGCGCTCGGAGCGAGAGCTTTGTGAGCGTGAGGCAGCACGTTGCAGTTCACGTGCAATACCCGACCCGCCGTCGCGGAAACTAATGACGGTATCAAGTTGTTCCATGCCCTCCAATAGAGGGTCTGACGCAGCACCAACACGAGAAGGGTCATCTCCTTCATCGTTAGCAAACGTCTATAGAACAAAAATAAAGTCGTATGCAGCGCCGTAAAAGCAAACGAAAAAGTAGAAAAAGAACTTACCCTCCACTCGCTCCTGGTGTCCACAATACGGTCACCCAGCACGAGGCCGCACCCCCCACACACGAGGTCCCCACTTCCAAACTCCTCGACAATGTGGGGGTTGGGGTCTCTGCAATCCGGACAGATGAGACGTACGGCCAAGTCTGGGCCGTATGTAGGTTGTTGGACTTTCTGTGTAGTTGCAGCGAGAGGAAATGGTTGTGAAAATGCCATGATAGACAAAAATGCGGAAGGCAATTGTGTGTGAGGGGGCTCGGGAGCGAGTGGTAGAATAATGGAGCGGTTTCGACCGCTCGAACTTTAATGAATGTGAGTCCTGACCCAACTAGCTATCAAAGTTTATGACAGCGGAGTTCGTTTTCAAGAGTGTAATTGCAGGGGTTGTGCCCAATGAAGGAGACTACCACAGCGTAGTGGTGGTTAAGGACAGAGAAAGTCTTGACATCTGGGCTTTGGCTGGCGCCTCAAATGCGGCACGCTGACAAAGCAATGCAGTATTACACAACCACCTTACTAGGGGTCATATACTTTGTCATCATCTATGCTGTGCCCCTATTACATAACCAGTTGGGAGTAGGTGTAGAAGTAATAGAACACTAGTGACAGATTTGCAACAAGAACATTAGCTACTTACGCAACAGAAAAAAAATCATGACAGGTGTGAGCTACTATGGTTGCTAGAAACCAGCAACAAGGCAAGGGGGAGCACAAAGAACAGATGCATGGGTGTGAGGAATATGTATGCATGGATGTGAGCGCAGATGTGAGTCTGTACGAACGAACGTCATTTTCAAGTCATCAGAAGTACGGGGAGCGGAAGCAATGGATAGCAGTGTATGTATCCCAAAACTAAATGAACCAAAAAAAATAGAAGGAAAAGAACAGACGAGCCGAAATGCAACTCGTCACCAAAAGTGTTCGCTCAGTAATATACAGCCTGAGACGCGTGCGGATCAGTCTGATACATCTCATATCGTGGCATGTGGGACATGTCATAGTATTGAGAGTATCCGTACTGTTCCGGGTAGTAGTAAGCATGTTCATACGCCGTGAAATTGTACATGGCAGGATCCATGTGTTGCTCAGACGTGGCGTTGGTGTCACCGTGTAGTTCCAAAGCGTTGTGCGACGGATAGTGCTCTGTCCGAGGCGCAGTTGGTTGTACTTCGTTGACAGGGCTCGAGGGTCGTGATGGCTCGAATGCGGCAGCACTTGTCCTCAGGTTAGACGGTCGTCGTTGAGACTTCGTCGACTTTAGGTCGAGCTGCGATGAAGGAGCCCGAATCTCAACACGCGAGCTTTGTCGAGGGAATGCAAATATCGGGCTACCAGTCGCCGGATCAATAAATCCGTTGAGGGGTGGGGTATGGGGTGCCGACAGGAAGTCTGGAGAGCCGGTGGGATGATGATGCATGTGTCCAGGCATGTACGATACGCCTGGCGGTGTCATCATACTGTGGGGTACAGCACGTGGCGTATAGATGGGAGCAGGAAGGTACACGGGGCGCCCGGTCGCCACTTCATATGCCATGCCGTGTTGACTGATTGCAATGCCGGGTGGCAGAGGTGAGCCATAACCGTACGGCGAGCTGTATGGGGGTGAGGATTGCGGAGGGCTGAAAACGGTCTGCAGCGGTGGGGGAGCAGGTGGAAGGATACGCCGGCCTCCAGTAACTTCCTGTGGGTCAGGTGCGTGGGGGGTATCCGCCTTCAAGAGTGTTGAGACCACGTTGTCTTGATGTCCATGGAGTACGCCATCAACAGGTCCCGAGGCAGACTGTGTAGGTTGCGCCTGCGCCGGCAATGGAGGAGGGGTCAAGGAAACTGACGACTCTACAGGCTGAGTAGAAGGGCCAGTAGTCGATGCAACGTTGGGTGTTTCAAAGGTTACCGAAGTAGACGGGAGTTTGATGTCGACTATCGGTGCACGGGGAGGAACAAGCTCTGGTCTCACGGTGAAAACATCCTCGAGATGAGATTCTCCGACGATGGTCGCGGGTACCGGGCCCAGATGCACCTCCTTCTCCCTGGCAGTCCACTTTGGCAAGCGTACAACAAAATTCTTCTCGCCATCCTCTGAACCCTGTAGCTCTGAAGGAAGTAATTTCGGGCGGTCAGTAGCCTTCACCGACCCGCGAACAATTTGCGCCTCCATATTCGGAAGCTTGACCCGATAGCTTGAACTGTTGCCAGCGCGGGGTTTGGGTCCACTGTCGTGGAAAAGGGACGTTTCGAGATACTTCGTCCAAGGGTACTCGGGCTTCATAGCATACCAGATTTTTCCCGGTACAGAGGCA
The DNA here is from genome assembly GCA_038093515.1 of Butyriboletus loyo. NCBI lineage: Eukaryota > Fungi > Basidiomycota > Agaricomycetes > Boletales > Boletaceae > Butyriboletus > Butyriboletus loyo. Next base: position 4,509 of record JBBPSI010000023.1, on the reverse strand, counting down.
GCAGCAGCAGCAGCAGTTGATCTCGAAGGTGAGGGGGCAACGCCACCACCTCGAGCCGCTCCTCCTCGTCCACGTCCTGCAACAAATCCACCTCTCCCACGCAAAGGAGCAACGCCACGAGTAAATCTCGTTGTTGGCTGTTGCTGTGCTACCTCACGCCTCTTTTCATCTCGCTTCTTCATTTCCTCGAACCCATCATGCGTCCAGGGCTGATCAGCGCGGGGAAGCTCAGCAGGCAGTTTCTCTTGTGTAACCATGTCGTCTTCACATTGAGTGCCACGTAGAGCCGGACCTGGGCCAGAAAAACTCGCACCTCTACCTCTCCCACGAATGAACCCTCCGTCAAATGATCCTCTCCCGCGTCCTCGACCCTGCCATCGACCTCTCCACCATCCACTCAAGCTTCTTAGACCCTTGTCCAGTAAGCGATCGTCATGACCCCAAAATTCACCAACGGTGGGAACATACGATGGATCGGTCTCCAGCCGTTGCTGGTATGCTTGACGGGCTGACTGGCCAGGAGGACGTCTGAAGCCGCTTCGAGATGATTGTCTCGATGTAGAGGCAACCGGTTGGTCAGATGAAGGGTCGGGATGGGAGTTTTCTGATTGCTCGGACACAGGTGCAGGATGCACAGCATGGTCGACCGTGGGCGCTGACACAGCCCGTTTGACTGGCGGGCGCTTCGACGGTTTTGAAGATGTTCGGTGGGGAGTAGGTTTAGACCGCTGGTCCATCGATGGACCAGTAAAGTCCGCAAACTCGATGACAGGAAGCTCAGCGGGGCCATGGGTATTCTCTTCAGCAACCATCTCGGACCAATTCCCAGTGTCGCCAAAAAAGGGAGCACGCCCACCGTCCACACCTTTGGTCAGTTTAGATGCAGATTCGTTGGGAACATCTGCAGAGCTCTGAGTCGTATTTGGAGTGAGTATGCGCGAGTGAGTGGCCGACAAGATGTCCTCGGTGACGGGTTCGGAATCGGTAGACGAGTCGACGGAGGAATGGTCATCGTCCTCGGAGTCGTCCTCGGAGTCTGTCCCGACCTCACGCACAAACTCTTCATCGCTTCCGAAATCATTTTTGCCCTTGCCTCTACGTCTGACAGGACGGGTTTTCCTAGGCAGCGGCAGAGGGTGTGACGCGGTCTGCACGCGGCGTGGATCCGCGTGAGTGGTGGAGTGATATGAAGTAGTAGCGGGCATAATGAGAGCTAAAAACAAGGGGCGGATATGAGTGATAGCAAGAGAAAGACGTAAGGGAACTGAAAGACTTTACCTGTATCTTAGGGTGATATGAGGAGTCTCGACTCGAATCGGAGAGTCAGATCAAGCGGTGAAAAAATCGGTGGAAAATCGGGAAAATTGTGGGTGAATACGGAAATGATGATCTCGGCTGAGGATAAAGGAAGTGTAGCGAGAAAAAGTGTTTTTGACAACGTCGTGGTACAATGCAGACGGTCAGTGGGGCAGCGTGGAGGATAGTGACAAAGAGAGACTGCGGACTTTGCCGTTCTCTCCCAGCCGCGGTACCGGCGGCACTGCCTCTAGTCAGCCACTTGTCGATCAGGCGAGGCCAAGGTTCACCCAACCTACGTTCGCAAGCCGCCGTTCTCTGTTCTACCACCACCTCCGTGTAGCTCCACTCCCAAACGACATCTCGCGCAATAGCGGACCCATCACTAACGACATTCAACCGAGTCGATGGCTGAGGTGCACTCCCAGAGGCAAACGAGCCCCTGGCCTTTGTGGCACCATGGATTGCCCGATGGGAGGATGTGCTATGCGTCAGTTGCCCCTCATGACTCATAGTCGAGTCAGGAGTCCATGTCGAACAGGAGGACGAAGACGAACTTGATGCGTCGCTCACTCAGTTTGTGGGTATGTTTCCCCATTTGCGTTACGTGCCTCTACTCCGAGCGCTGACCATTCCCATCGTGCGCAGATTTATGCCTTGCTGATAACCTAGGCCTTATGCGTCTGACCTGACGAACATTGCACGTGAATTGGTCGATCTTGATCAGGGAAACGAGGCATCGGGTCCCAATGTGAATGATCCTGAGGAGGATTGTGACGCGAAGTTCTCTGCTGCGAGCGCCGACGAGAACGAGCCTTCCAGAAAGGACAGTGGCATGCAGTTGGTTGTGCCAACGTGGCTGGCCGGCGAATACAAGAAGTTGCACGACGAGATGATGAAGAGTAAAAACGGCCTGCCCCTGTGCTATGGAGGGAGGCAGCAGCAATTCATCCAAGGCATTGACGGTATAGTACTCGTTAATGATCTATCCTATATGGTATCTTTGACTAGTCTACCTTGAAACTTGCAACAAGTCAATGACCCCATTCACTTTCATTACATCAGGATCTTGAGCGGCACGATTCAGATACACCAATTCAAGCAGTTGTGTTGGAGTCATGTAGACCAAACAAATACAAGCTACATTCAGCCGATCATACGGTTGATAAGATAATAAATAAGGATTACTATCGACTCAATAAGATTAGAAATATAATTCAATAAAAAGTTGTATATTAGAAGAGTCGTAGGATACATAATGATTATTCTCCTGCTCCTGATTTCCCGTGCGAGATTGCTCTCAAAACACTTCGCTATTTCTACAAGTTGTCATAAGAGTGCTAAGCAAGTGTGAGCAAAAGGGATGAGCAGTACCTGCTGCAGGACACTATCTCATATAGCTGCAGTGGATCCAAAATGTTAGGCCGCTTGCGCCCATGTGCTAGTTTATTTCTTAGGGTTTGCTCGGACAAACCCCCTTGATAGCGCGTCTCCAACTTGGTAGGTATACTCTGACACTATATATCCCTGCTACCCGCGTCATATGTGAAGAAATTGATTGAGGGAATGTGTCGACGGTTTCCGATCATTTGTTCAGTTCAAGTCGGGCAGAAATTTAGTTTCGGACCATCTGTTTTTGGTGCCTTCTCTGAAGCTCAGATGTTCGCACACGCCTTAGTACTCGGCTGTGACGTCGAGACTGACTCGAGATGCAACCAGAGGACTTCAGCCACCATCATGTGTGCCTTCCACCAGGTAGGACATATCACTACATAGATCAGCAACCGATAAACCACGCGTCCCGGGCAACATCCTTGCTTTGTCTCCATGGCTTCCCTGACCTGTGGTACGGCTGGAGACACCAAATACATCCGTGGGTCGCAGAGGGATACCGAGTCATCGTACCAGACATGCTGGGGTACGGAAAAACAGATATGCCCTTGGAAGCGTCCGCCTACACCACGAAGCAACTTTGCGACGACCTCGCTGCGCTCCTGGATCACCTGGGAGTCCAAAAAGCCGTCAGTACCAGTCGTCTCTACTTCCTCCTTAAATAAGTCGTGAGCAGGTTGTCATTGGCCATGACTGGGGTTCGTTCACAGCCGGTAGATTCGCGCTATGGCATCCCGGGAGATTGCTTGCACTCGCTTTGTACGCTTGCTATTTGATCAACATGAACCATCATTGAACTGGTTGACGTAGGTTGTCCATCCCATACACCCCACCGACCACACACCATGCGTCGGTGGATGAAATCGCTCAGCGTTTTCCATCCTTCGGCTACCAAGTTTACTTTGCTTCCGAGAAATCTACCGCCGAGATAGGGGCCCATGTATGAAAGGATCCTTTTCATTGCTTGCATGCACCCTCACATGTCTTCAAGTTGCCTTCATTCTTCCGACTGTCGTTCGCGACACCCAATGAGACAAAGGCCTCGATGTTACGCTTAGGCAAACTTCAAAGGTACTTACTCAGCGGAAAAGAGCCTGACGGATGTATTTTGAATGACAAGGTGACACTCGTTTTTGTTCTAGATCGTCCCTTTGTAACCTGCAATCCCAGGAACTCGAGTACTACATCTCGAACTTCCAAAGAGGCATGATCGGCCCCCTATCTTACTATCGTACGACCAGGCTTCGCTTCGAAGAAGAAAAAGGTTGGTAGGCCCAATCCAAACCACATGATTGACATGACGCGTCTCCTCAGATGCATCGCTCCCCATGAAGCTTCGCGCTGATCTCCCTGTCCTTTTCCTCTACGGGACCAAGGACGCAACTTGCTCCCCGAGGGTCGTTCAAAACTTGGGGAAACTCATAGATCAACTGAAAGTTGTGCCTATAGCCGACGTTGGTCACTGGGTCATGTTGGAGGCACAGCAGACAGTGACTAAGGCGATCCTGCAATGGCTCAAGCCCGCTTTAAACTCTAGACTATGAAGGGTCGCTTCTACGTCGAGGCAGGACGTCTGATGGATGGTACGGGTACGATAAGGCCAGTGTATATTCTGAAACTTGTATGGCGAAGCACTCGGTTCGGAAGCAGTGAAGGTTCGGAATCTTTGAAGAATTCTTGATGCTCTGCTGTATGGCGGTATGGTTTTGGACGAGCTTTAGTTTCCGCTGCTTACAACACAGGCTAATGTTCCATCGGAATTGCGCTCACGTTCTCAGGACGACAAAAGGCTGATGATCGTATATCTAACACACTCCTTCA